>JAHLJT010000631.1:227421572-227477813 GCA_031308135.1 Acheta domesticus
ACATAATATGTGCTAATGAGACGATAAAGTTTGGTCTCTTCTGTTTTATTTCAACGTATCGAAAGCCAACATTTCATGCTAATTAAATCAATTTAGTTTTTAAGAGCTAAAGATTTTCTAAATTTATTCTACATTATTATTTCTCTGGAAGAAATAGTCCAAATGTTAATATATTTTTATAAAATTCACAATTATTCTTCAAATTTTTATACTTTTTAACTCCTCTAATGGAACAAGACAAGTCTTCAACTCCAGTATCATACCAAATACAATAAAGCAAAGTAATATTTATACGGTCCAAATATTTTGAAAAACATTTTTTTGAAGCTTGACAATTGTAATTGTGTGGTGAAAGAATTGTTCATAACATTTCGTCTTATTTTTTATGTTATGTTAAATAAATGAATAAATAGAAATTGGAGATTTTAAAAATTCTTTCTGTTTGAAATATACAAACACGCACATATGCTACTAGATTTGTTTTCAATTTTGCTTTGTCTATTTCAGCAATGCGTATTTATATCACTCATCTACTACACGCACGTCTAAAAAATGTAACGAATCTTACTAATTATAGTGTACTCAGTAAAATTTCATTACTAGCGAAGATATGAAGTGTTTAAATTAGCAGAGCACTGTCAATCAGTAACTGATGAAGAAAACATCGTATCTGAGTTCCTTTTACTTTAGTAGTTCGAGCACTGAGAATTTGGAACCAGGACCCGCGGCGATATTCGCCATCAATTAAAGGATCATCGACTTTGAAAATCATATTTAAGTAACGTTTCATAATTTAAGCAAACTTTACAAAAATATCAGTTATCGTATATGTTAATGTTACGTGGGGATCAGTTTTATATTTATTTTAGGCGGATGTTTTTTCTAGAACTGAAAATATCCAGTGAAATTCGAATGTATTTCATTTCCACGCAGTTAAGAGTCTCGTGATTTACTTAAAAGAGCATTAGCAATGAAAATGAAGGGTAATACTTTGTGGAAATGTTTGTGAAGAAATCACAAACATTATAAACGTGACAGCCTGAAGCAGCAAATACTTCAATTTCTCCTGTTGGTAGAAGTGAAAGAATATATATGTGAAGATGCATTGTTTGTCTTGGTGTAATACGTTATTATGAAGTGCTGCTCAGTATTTTTTGGTAGTGAAAGTACGCGTGAATCTTTTTGAAAGAATACTTATTTACGGACTAAACTTAAAATATTTACAAGGATTATATTTTAGTCACTAATCGCATCAATAACTTTTAAAAAAAGCTATAACGATTAATTTCATATTAATACTGGTTCCCCCTGAACTAATTTTATCCATTACAGACAGTTTTATTATGATATTAGAGGTACCGTCTTTATTTACTTTTTTCATTTCAATTTTACCCTGCTCGCCTATGGAGAGAAGACAACACGACCAACGGCCGGATTCGACCTGTGGACTTGAACTAGTCCCGCAGTACTCCGAGTTGTTGTGGCATCTTCGTTTCGGTTACGAAGTGTTGGCACATGCGATTCACACGCTCGCGAAGATGAGCCCGAGGACCGAGGCTGCGAGAAACACGCCCGCCGCGCTGCACAGGGGTGAGCGTGCGGCGGAACCGACAAGCACGCGAGGCCAGAATGCAGCGCCGATCCCATGCAGGCGGGCGGAGATACAACTGCAATGGCGTGGGAGAAGGACACTGCAGGGATGTGTAAGGGAACGGAAGAATGGTAAACACCGGCGCAGGCGCTAGGCATGGGAGGGGCGGGCGAACGCCCGGGGCCCCGCAAAGCAAGGGGCCGGATGAGGTGACTGACGGGACAAAATAGTTAAAAAATGAAAAAGAAATTTGAACTCGAGTAAATCGGCATCGTAACGTTATAAGACGCTGTACAGTTGTCTGGTATTTTACAAAATTGCAAATCATTTTTTACCTTTAAAATTTAGATCTTTTTCAACAATTTCAATATTTTTCAATTATTTTCATCTTTTTATAATATAAAATATATTTAGAATACTTTAAAGAAATGGAATAATTCATTGAAACAGGTCTATAATTTATTTTACCTTTACACTCCACATTCAACGATAACAAATGGCGGTCTCTGAGACAGGCGTTTGTCTTTGCGTTATAAAAATCGTGTTTCCGTATAAGTGTTAATAGTTAATTATAGTAATTATTTGTAAGGTAGGAGTCTATGAAATGAATAAAATGACCCTAACATAGAAACTAATGAAAACATAAACTCTACTGAAATGCATATTTGTTAATTCATGTATTTAACAATTGATTTTATTAAACAGTAACTAAACACAATATTTTTTGCATTTTAAGCTCACGGTTGAAATTGTATTATTCGAATACTACATACTTTTAGTTAAAAGTATTATTAAAATATATTTCCATTTTTCTTGCTTTAAACGTTGTGATTTTTACTATTGTTGAAGTAAAATAACTCATACTTTGTTGATACACTTTCATTTAAATTTTTTAACTTTTAAAAAATTTAAAAGAAAGTTAAAATTTAAAATTAAAACATTTAAAATTAATAAAGTTAACTTAAAAATTTTTGGGGGGAGGGTCCTTGGGGGGGAGGGTCCTAAATTCTCTAGTTCCAGCACTAGTAAACTCTTGACACCCATGGGTAAGAAAAGGCGTTTCCGTCGAGTAGCACGTGGAGGACACCACTGGATGAAATATTATGAATGCCGATAAGAAGAAGAAATTATAGTGTTGGTTGAGGTAGTGGAAATAGCACATAATGGACAGAGATGAGACCGACGAGCAAAAGGTGAATGCATGGGAACGGATCGAGGAAGGTCATGAGTACTTGTCGGATTTTAATGACATGTCTGTTTTGTTCTTTTAACTTTAGAACAATGCCTTTTATTATAGACTAATAATAATAAAGTAAATGATCCATTTTATATAACATGTTTTCGCATTTTTCGTCGATTTTTACTAATAAGTCACTTTTACCTTTTCAGTCGTCTTTAAAACAGTTTGTGCTAATTTCATTGATTTCAATACCATCTTAACGGCTCTTGCTACAATAACATTTACGGTATGCAACAAATGTTCTACACAAAATTACTCAGTAGCCAATTGAATTCCTTCGCTCACAAATTGTAATGACAGCCATGTGAGATGTAATCTAAGGTTCCTGTGACGCCTATCAGCGCCATTACCAGTTGCGTGCGATTACGGGATAATAAAGACATATTTCGTAAAGAACGGTCCAAGCCAAACGTTTGCAAGCAAGTTTACCTTCAGTTCACTTGAAAGAAATGAAGAAGCTTCGATTAGGTCAGTAACATCTCTACCAGCTTCAGTTGTTTCATCTGAACTGATATTGATAAACTTTTTCGTGTCATTTTTCCTATCTATTAGAGCATTTTTAAAACATTTTAAGCACATGTTATTGATCGTATTTGGCGATGTTTTAGGTCATCAAAATCCTCCCCCAGTCATGAGTAAATCATTTGATTCAGATGATGAATTAAGAAGATGGAAACGATATGAGGAGAATTCTAGGCACAATTTGTAACACACATACAGTGTAGGAAGATGACTGATCGGAAGAAGTGTGAAGACTATCAAGATACAGCCGGGACGCGACCGGGTTGCGATTGTATGGGATGAGTCGCGATAGAGTCGGATGGAGAGGGAGAAAGTGTGGTACAGGTTCGTTGCCATTACTTTCCATCTATGCACACTGAGTCAATTCGGATTCCTCAGAGACCATCCGAGTCGCGTCCATTGATTAATGTTCTTCCCGAACACGACAAATGGTTAGGTCATTAGTAGAGAGACCGGATTTTTATGTAATTGACATACTTTTGTCTTTCTAATTACCGTTCTCAAAATTGTAATCTGGCGAATCAAGTCCTCCTAACATAGATATCGAATTTTTTCGTTACATATTTCGACATATTTAGTACTATATTACATATTTTACATATTTGCTGTTTTCAACAATATATTTTCTTATTTTATCAATTTCTTTCTTCAATTTAATTCCATATTTTTTATGAAAAGATAATTTTTTTTTAAAAAATCAGCATTTTTCCTAAAGTACTGGGGAAATCTAGGTGTCCAAAGCCCTATCGACACAGCGTTTTGTTATCTGTAACCTTAATTTCCGACAAAGATTTGCGATCAATCACGTGTAAAAACTTCGATGAAGGATGATGCAGTGATTGTTTGCTAGTCGTAGATCTCACCAGTTTGTGCGATGGCTTCTATTGCGAATAGTCTCGGGTGCTAAACTACTGTCCTGAATTACAATAGATGAAGCTTTTACTACTATATAGATATTTACATCATACGATACAATTGTATGATGTAAAGTGAATAGTTTTCTAAATGCAATTTCTTGCTATGAAAATGATTTTTAATTATGAGAATTTTAATATTGCATATTATATCGCTTTACATATTTATTACATATTCTTACAATTTTCATGATATATTTATGTACATATTTTGACGTTTTATACTACATATTTTTCCGATCTCTAGTCATTAGCCCCATTATTGTAGAGATGTTCTTTCGCGGGAGGTGGCGGTGTTCCTGCCCCCTTGGAGAGTGAGATACGGCAGCAACCTACACGACCGGGTGTCCTCTCTCCAGGTGTCTCGCTCATCTCCAGGTGTCTCTCTCATCTCCAGGTGTCTCTCTCATCTCCAGGTGTCTCTCTCATCTCCAGGTGTCTCTCTCATCTCCAGGTGTGTCTCTCATCTCCAGATGTCTCTTTCAAAGGGACACCGCATCAACCGGGACAAGCTTTTCCCGTCGCATGGTCTATAGAGATGTGTGATAATATAGTGCCTAGGAGTGTGTAAGGGGTAAAGGTAAGAGAGGAAAGCAAAGATCGCTCGAGGTCCATGGGCAGTTTGTTAGAGCACTGCTCCGGCATTTGCCTCCCGAGAAATCACGGAAAAAGACTGATTGGAGTAGTTGCCCGCCAGAATTCTTCTCCAGATAGCGGCTGAATCCGGATATCAAGTCAGCTGCAGAAGAAAGAGCGGCAATGCTATTTTCAGTCGGTCAGTCGGGTCCAGTAGAATAGGATCCGACCAGATCGCATCATAGCAAAACTAATCTCTCAATGTCAAATCGGATCGAATTAGATCGTATCAAATCTACGCGAATCTGAGCGCATTGGATGGGGCCACTTGTGAGGGTTACAAGAAATCACTGAACAGACTACCCCTTGTTGGGAGGCAGCAGAGATCCGACGCGAAGCCAAGTCCAAATCGGTTAACAAGACGCAACGAAAGCGAGAATGACACAGACGTTAATGCTCCAAATTTCACCTCTCAATGTCAAATCTACCTTGATCTGGATGCATTGAATGGGGCCATTTGTGAGGATTTGAAGAAACAACTGAACAGACTACCTCTTGCCAAGAAGCGGCGGAGATCCGACGCGAAGCAAAGTCCAAATCGGTCAACAAGGCACAGCGAACTGTGAGAATGACGCGGACATTGATGTTCACAATGTCACCTCCCTCAATGTCATATCGGATCGAATTAGATCGTATCAAATCTATCCGTATCTGAACGCATTGGATGGAGGTACTTGTGAGGGCTCCAAAAAATCGCTGAACAGACTATCCCTTGTCAGGAGGCAGCAGAGATCCGAAGGAGAAGCGAAGTCCAAATCGGTCAACAAGGCACGCGGTGAAAGTGAGGATGACGCCGGCGTTAATGCTCACAATTTCACCTCTCAATGTCAAATCGGATCGAATCAGATTGTGCCAAGTCTACCTGGATCTGGATGCATTGGATGGGACCACTTGTGAGGGTTCCAAGAAATCGCTGAACAGACTACCGCTTGTCAGGAGGCAGCAGAGATCCGACGCGAAGCAAAGTCCAAATCGGTCAACAAGGCGCAGCGAAAGCGAGGATGACGCCGACGTTTATGTTCGCAACTGTTTAGGCCACTTCACACCCCGGCGCCGGCGTCAACGGCGGGGCGCAGGCGGAGGCGGAGGTGCGAGACGCAGCGTGCGTAGGGCGCTGTATATAGCGCGGGGGGCCATGCGCCCGCCGTGCACTTGCTGCGCCCGTGCGCCGGACGCCCCGCCCCTCTCGGCCGCCGCCGCCGCCGCCGCCCCAGCCCCGACAGCCTGCGACAGCGACACCGCCAACGGCCGCTCGCCCGTCATGATGTTCCCGGCGCTCGCCGTGCTCTTCCTGCTGTGCGGGGCGGTGCTGCTCACCGCGCCGCCCGCACGCGCCGCTGCCGGCCAGCTGCGTGAGTTCTCCTTGCAATGACGGGGGTGCCAGGTTGACGTCTCGTTCACAACGCAATCTTAAACGTAACGTAATGCCGTAAACTTAGCGGTGAAATCTCCTCGTAAAAACAAGCATTCACAATGACGAACGTAAGTTGCGCCTGAACCAATCAGATTTCAACGTATTGATCGATTCCTTTTTATAGTACTATAGTACGATTTTTCTAATCGTGCGTCTGACAAGTATCAGCTATTACGGCAAGCTATAACAGCTGATACCTGTCAGATGCACGATTAGAAAAATCGTAGTATGGTGGGAAAATCTTTCTAGCTTTTTCTTCGATTTTCCTATCACTTTGTCTTTATATGTAAATGTGAAAAGCTGTTACATTAGAGCTGGAATTTCCTTTATTTTATAAACCAGAATACTCTTGTACCAAATTCACGAGTAATTCGTCGAATGTAATTATTCTATTCACCACGTCGAGTTAAAATCACAAGAAAAAGAACCCAAATTCTTACTTTGAACTTTCTACTCGCATCAAAACCGTTTGCCAAAATAGTTCAGTACATAACAGTAATAAAAAGATATAACCAAAAACTACTTGAACACTATCTGAAATCCACCATGTTTGTTTCTTTCCTTCTTCTCTCTGATTGGCCATCGGTAGAATTCAGACATAAACTTAACGTAAAAGCTTGATTTTTGTGAACTCTTAAATTTACGGATTTACGTCTGCGGTTAAGTCAAGGCATTGTGAATGGTCTCTCTTAATAACTCATTTTCAGGTTTAACGGCTACGTTATGTTTACATTTAAGTTTGCGTTGTGAATGAAGCTTGAATGAGGGCGTGCACTTCCGCGGCCGTAGGCAATGACTACAGAAAGTAAAGCCTCCTATTTTGTGTTACTTATATGAAGTTAGTTAAGTGAAAAATTGAAGCATTTAGGTTCATAATATGCCAAGCAGTGATCTCCAATATAGACTGGAGACAACACACGTTGCTGAGAAATCGAGAGGTTCCGCCATGGTGGTGAACGTCATGAAAACTTAATAAAAAGTTGGAAAGGAAGCAATACTTAAAACATTGAAATTACAATTTACCTACAATTCTTTAAAAGTCTAGTCTTCCATTACTTGGAGACTGTTTTAATATTCACGAAGGAGAGTGTTCTTGGTTTGGTATTTTTAATAATTCCTCTAGATCGACGTATGGCAAATAATAGTCGCTGAGAAAACGCAAACCTAAAAAAGAACGAATAATGAAAGTATTGACTACTGCAAACTCGTCAAAGTATCGGCACAATATTTACTTGCATGTGGAACACACTTTGTTGGCGTTCTTGATAACCGAACGTTAGGCAATACTTTCGCATTTTTCGTTGATTTCGAGGACGATTATAAGCATCTGTATCAGCACACAAGATGCATTTATCTACATAAGAAAATCTATAGGTAGATGTTCACCGCAGCCAACCTAACGAGAATCGATCGTCACTTTTTTCAGCATTCCAAAGCACTGTAGTTGTCATACAGTTATAATGTTGACATCATTGGTGCCAAGAAATAATTTTCTAGCAAACCATGTAAAAAGAATAGAGAATCCGTGTTGGAGGAAGGCCCACCACTATCTCTTGGAATTTTTTGCAATTAATACGGCTTCTGATGGCCAATGGACCCTTCGGGAATCATTACCTTGGGCACGTTGATCCATTTAAAATTATCAGCTCTAAAGACAAAGATTTACCACTTGCAGCCTTATGAATGTAAACGCTTCAATTTGAATTTGCCACTATTCCTCAAGCCACCTTCTACAAACAACTGCAGTAGAAACTTTTTGCGCCAGCATGTGGCAGCACAGCAGTCACTTACAAAATGGCCGACATAGATGTTCGTAAGAGATTGAATTCTTGAATGCAGAAGGGGAAATACCTGTTAGCATTCAGGAAAGACTGCAAAATGTGTACGGTGATGCAACAGTGGGTGCCAGCTCTGTTAAACAGTTCTGTTCGTCACTCTAATGAAGCTGAAGGGCAAACACCGTTGGCTGATTACCGTTGGGTGACTGTAGACGAAACGTGACGCATTATTTCCCTCAATCCTTCAGTCACTCAGCGATCACCACGAATGATGTCATCGACTTGCCGAATGTTGCTTGGAGTGACTGCAGTCATCGACCTGTCGCTCCGCTTTTCGTCAGCCAAATGTTTGCCCTTCAGTTTTGTTACAGCAACAAACCCATCGGCTCACGTCCACTGTTGCATCATCGTTCACATTTTTCAGTCTTTCTGAATGCGAATGACCATTTCACCTTTAGCATTCAAGAATTCGATTACAACACTGTCTCATGTTAACGATTGTTCGTATTCGCTCATTTGTAAACGACTACTGTGCTGCCACATGTTGACGCAGAAAGTTATTACTGTTGTGGCTTGTAGAAGCAGGTTTAGAGAATAGTGCCAATTCAATTTTTTCACTGAACTAATTTTATTTAAGAAGAAAAAATAGGAGGCATTACTTTTTGAGTGACTCTCGTACTTGACTGTCTGGGAGAGGCCGCTTCCTAATAAGCACAGGGGCCAACGTAGGTCTAGATATAGGTGTCAACAATGACTATTTTGTGCATCCAAACATTTGATTGCAGTACGGCGCCTTATGGAGTATTGCCCTCTCTTTCTATCCAATACAATTTTACATAAGACTCTCTCTTTCTACCGCAAGCTGTGTTGCCGATTCAGGAGGCTCGGGGTTATTCGACACGTCCATTTTGTTTCACGCGCAAATACTTAACAAGTTCATTCAACGATAGCTTCAGTTGTGTTAATCTTAGACAATTGAGTTTTTTACCAGTTATTCCCAGAACTCTTATGAATGTGATGGTTATTTTGTAATTTAGTTTTATGATTTAATTTCCATGAAATTAATTATAAATGATAGACCAATGCTTATTTCTACATTTTGACGATCTTAAATTTTCACTATGCGAGAAACTTTTTTATTACTACAGAAAAGCATAAACACCCAGCGAATGAAATGACAAGGGAAGTCCAAATTTTGATATGAGACCAACCACATTTCTGTACGAATCATGGTTCTTGAGTTAGACGGTAATAAAAACAATATTTCGTGCGCTCCGAACGAACATTTCATGTCGTTAAGTGATCTTAATACTTCTCAGCGATTCTCAAGAGGCGATGTGAAAGGAAAAATAGAGTATTTATTTTTGAATTTCACTTATTAAAAACAGTGAAATGCATTTAAACATATATAAAAATGAATTAGAAATTTTACTGTTAATAATATTAATGCCAAAGACATTCAACCAGTAGTTGTCGTAAAATGTGCTTTCAAATGCAAATAGGTGACGAATTATTAGCTGGGTGTTCGAAAAGAATATTACGCATTGTCCGCACAAACCCTTGCAGTATTTGATACCATCCATGTCATCTCACCTTTGTGAATGAATTTTCCCTTTATTTTACATAAAAAAGTGGATGTATTGGACGTATAAAATGACTTGGGACTAAAAATTAGCAATATTGACCTTGGTATCGATGTCATTCGCGCAAAACATTCAAAGTATGAAGAAGGAAGTTGTGTGTTTGAAATGTGACACCAAATAAGTGAATAAATATGGCATTATGAGAACAAATATTTCGTAAATCCAAAAAGGAATTTTAAAACTAATGTATACTTTAAAACATTTATTGCTACTCAGGGTTTTTAAAATAATTAAATTAATAAATAGAAAATTGTTTTTGAGGCAGTAATTTAACTAGATTACTGCCTAGAATTAGAAGATTACTGAACTAGAATTTAGTCAGATTCAATTAGGACTGATTGTAAACATAGAATTACATAACCGAGCGCATTGAGACCCAACAGTTCGGGCAAACACAGTCGAAGTTCGAAGTCAGCAAAACCGAATGAAATTAACGTGAATTCTCCGTCCGAACTGAACAAACTAGTTTGTTTTTTCTGTTTACGTATCAGAAGCCTTGTGGATTTCATGGATGGCAAGGTAGCGCACAGGGATATCGGCAAGAAATTTCATAATAAATGCACGAAACTTGCAATAAACTATTTTCATACAATTTTAACAAAATATACAACTAATGTTACGTAATTAACGTGGATCTATTTGAGTGATTCGAATCATTTTAAGTTATTCTTCTTAGAAATAAAGATGCTGATACAATGGGGATAATGCCAACCTCGATGGCTGTTGGTACATAGACACCAATAATGATTCAAATTTGGCACCGTGTCGGGAGATTAGTTATTAATAACAATCTTTGACCTTAATTACCAGCTCAGAATTTACATTTCAAACGCCCCGCGTTGGACTAATATTTTTTCTTAATTTCCCGCGCTATCTCTATCAGGAAAGGCGCCAATCCAGTTTTGGAAAAGTACCTTGAAATGCCTCCGACAGATGGAAGCACCTATTGAACCACTGGCAAAGAACTGCATCGTTATTAAATAGGAAAGGGCATGGAAATTTCCGTTGTAACCTGTAATGCCATTATCGCCAAATTCAAACGGCGAGACAGTAACTTCGTAGTAGTTGTTTTTCTCGCACATGGAACAAGTTGGCGTGAGCGTGTATTAACGTTCCATGAGAACAGGTTAAGCTCTCAAAGTTGGTACTAGTGTCGCCACTCCGCCGTTCTCAAAGAATACATTTTCGGCGCGAAGCTGCTGTGGTAACGAGCGAAACTTATTACAGAAAAATCAACAAAAGGAGGTTGCTTTCCCATGAGAAACAGGTAAAAAGGTGAACGATTTTTTCAATGGTTGCTTATTCCTTCAAATAAATATTTTAACAAAAAGGGATCCATTGTGTGTTTTGCAGAAATAGGCCGAACATTCCAGAACCTATGTATCAAAAATCCCGAATCGTAGCTCTCCCAGCACATCGTTTTGAATCTTATTTTGCTGTCTCAACAATGGCAGAGGTGGCTAGAACGTGTGCCGATTCAGTGCCTCGGTCCAAGAGTCATGAGTTCGAGTCTCGCCGAGGGCATGGCTGTTTGTCCCTCGTCTTTCATGTATGTGTGTAAGGTCGCGGAAGGCCTTGTGGGTCTGCTGATCACAGACCGAGGATTCCTCATGTATGGCTAGTGTGAAGGTAAACTGATGAATATGTTCCATTGAACACATAGTGAGTACCCGGCGCGGATAGTCAAAATCGTCATCTCTTGAAGCTGGAAAAAGCCCCAGGAAGAAAAAAAAATGGGGATAATAATTCACATTTGCCGAAATTTGAAGTTTATTTTTCAAAGATCTGCTTAAAATATTAAAAGCATCTCTCATATTACATCAAACATATTGGAATGAATATCTAGAAATAATCAAAACTCGAAAACATTATGTACGTTTTAAAGAAAATATTAAATTCATACAAAAACAAAACTATTTTCGGAGTAATTCATTCCATCATCAGTAGATTTTCATAGTAACTAAGAATAAAATGATGTAAGCAAATTTTAATAGAAGGAATATTTGTAATCATTATAAAAAAATTAAATTGAAAAGGAGAACAAATAAATAAAATACTGCCCTTCTAAATGTTCAATTTTACGCATTTGTTTGCTAAACGAAGAATATTGAAACTTTCAGTAGGGACAAAACATTGATGGTTTTTAATCAAATGTTTGGCAAAAGTAAAATTGTTTCAATTAAATTTCCATTGTCATGAATGTTTCCTTAATTCCAATGAAAAAAATACATCTTTGCCCTTCAAATGCACTATTGCAGTAATTAGATTTGAGAAAATATTACCAGATTTTTTAAGGCATAACATTGTCCTTACAATTTTAATATTTTTCAAAAATTCAAATTTTACAGCACTAAATAAACATGCTCTTGTCAAAAGTAGTATAAATTTTCACTGACTAGTTCATTGCCTCTTGTCTTCACTCTTTTCCCACAGCTTTAATACTTTCAAATAGCTTTAATGCTATTACAGCAAATTTTATTTTTGAAGATTTAAATTTCTCACGTGCGAGGTACGAAAATAATACCTTCTGCTCACGCCGTTTATCAAGAAATTTATGGGAATTAAATTTGAATCCGGAAACATTCCCCACACAAAAAAAACTCATTCTTGTGATAAACTATTCTAATTTTACAATGAAATCCCCTACATTAGAAAAATATCAAATTTTTAATAATTTATGGCTGATGAAATATGTCATCAAGTTATCCAAAGGATTTGAAACTTTGATATTATTTTTTCATCAATTGGAAAAGGTTTTATGTTCCAGGCATTAAATTCCCAGAAGTTAACTTTCAAGACGTATCAATCAGCGATCTGCATTTACACAGGCTGGCTAAAGCTGGCCATACACTACCGACGCTAGTCGCCATTCTGTATCCTACCCGTGGGAGATCCCTTATATTCGCGAGCCCGTCTGCGAGACTGTGTTAATGAAGCTGTAGTGGCCGGAAATCGACGATGAGAACAGCGGAGTAGGTAGCATCTGCGAATTATTTAGAGCAGGGCTGTCCAATTGGCCGCATGCGGCCCGCGATGCCATTTATTGTGGCCCGCGAAAGATCAATGGTCAAAGTGAAAGGCCCTTTCATCCTAGTCGAGTGAGAAAATTGTGCGTCTAGTGCATGCGCCCATTCACAGGGGGTCAACACCCCTTTTAATGTAAAAATTGTATAAGTATTTAAGAATTTTTTCTAGTAAATTCAAAAAATCAAAATCATCTCAATGTGTTGTAGTAATGCATGTACGACCTGATATTACCCATGGTTCCATCCCCCCCTCGTTTCAGAGTAGCCGGGCAAAGTGCCGAGATCAACAATAGGGAGAAGTCAGATGTGGATTGCCCGAGGAATGAAAATATGGCCCGCAACCATGTTAAATGTTTGAGTTGTGGCCCTTAAGGCCATGCAAGTTGGACACCCCTGATTTAGAGCATGATAATGAGCGGAGGAGACAGGTTGGCGAGAAGAGGTCGGTAACGTATGGCCCGCTTTAGCCAGCCTGTGAAGTACGCAACAGCAAACTGATACGACTGGAAATTTAACTTACAAATTCCATTGAGTCATTAATACAAGTCACACTTTTTTGGGAAATTTGCATTTGAGGAAAACAATAATTGCAATGTTTGATTTACGTTAAAACTCTTTGTTGTCAGCATAAGTTCCTACTACGTTACTTGCAAATGTACGCAACTAATGAACTCTTATATTCAAAGACACAACAAAATATAGGTGTGGCAAAGCATGTATTGTGTGCTTCAGTAAGGCACTTAAGCACTGTGAACAACATCCGCGCGGCAAAGTACATTCTCCGAACAAGTAAATATTGACTCCCACTGTGGAAAGGAATGTAGTAGACAAGAGCAGAATCAGTAACGTTGGTTTAACATTTTTTGATTCTTTTGATAAAATTATTTTTTTATTTGGTTGTAAGAAAAATGTATACAGGCCAATTTTATTTGTCATGGAATTTGTAACCCTCCTTTCTATTGCAGTGAACGCATTTCTGTTTTTTTCTTCATATTTGTGTTTATTCCCGTTTCTGAGAGTGTGATGATCCCATCTGGTGATCCCAGATGCCTGATTTTGCTATGAAATTGTCAAGAATATTCGATTTTATCCGGAACTAATATTGAATATTGTAGAGTTATTTTCCTCTAAAAAGTCCCTTATTTTAATTAGAACTCTTAATCTAAGCATTTTAGCACTCCTAACATTCATAAACAATATGGAACAATATTTTTCAGTATAATATAATTGTTCAGTATTCTGAAAACAATATTCCTTGGGGCAAATTAAATAAAATAGCCAACTTTTTATACATAAATGCTTGGATGAAAACGAATTATAGTAGAATGCTTGATTTCTGGCGAAACGCAACCGAGCGGCGTTATGGCACCTCGGGGATAATTGCTAAATTATATACGTAATAAATATATATATTTCCATTAAATTAGTAATTAATTTGATGTGCCTTCTTGGACATAAATTTTAAAAATCAAGCACTGGTCGTAGTTATTAACAATAGAGCAAATAAAGAACGTGGTCAATGTGTACGACCAACCAGTCATTTTGATATAGGTCGTCGAGTCGTCGTCAATGCCTTCTTGTAAGAAATATCATGAAAACAAGACACTTATTTTAGACAGCGACGAAATAAACGTGTTTCTTTCAGGACATGTGTAACGGGCTACAGATTATTATAATAGAACTGGTGGTTTTTGGAATATGCAATAATATTACATACATACATACACAATTTTTGTAATAATAATAATAATAATATTAATTATTATTATTAAGAACTGCCAAAACTTCCACGTACATCAAAAGACTGGGAAATGCGGTGTACTGCGTTTCTTGATATAGCCCACATTTTGCGTGAAGTGTTTCTAGAGACATCCACAGTCACTAGATCTGCTCCTTCGGAAGCTGGTTGTTACTTGGAGAAGATTTAATACTCAACAAACCCTACCAATTACTTCTAGCATTGTTTTGTATTGCTCATTTTATATATCCTCCTTGAAGGTAAATCAGCTACGGCACTGCTGACAATTCATGTATTTTGCTAAATCTCTTCTCCTGGATTGCTCGCTTTACATTCACATCTCATATTCAAACGTCGTAGATATTAGCATACTGCGTTCGTTTTTAACATCACTTATCATCGCTTCGCAGTAGATGTGTTTTCGCTTACTAAACATAGGCTTATTTGGACCCGTAGAAAAAGATTTCCCTCTCTATTCGTAAACAATATAATTCGAGAAATTATTCTTGTCATTTTAATACGAAATCCGGATTTATTCTCTAAATATTTCTTCTCAGGAGTCGTGCCTTACGTTTAGTTCCTACACATAAGTTCAAAAAGGATAAATTGATAGTACAAAAAATTAAAGAACATGTACAAATATGTTCATAAATTTTTCTTTTAGAGCAAAATGTATTTCAATAAATATATTCTTTTTTTTAGAAATTCTTCTTAATTTGTGACATGTACGTTAAAGATATCTAATGGAAATGAGAATGTTACGTAATGGAAAACTATAATACAAAAAATATCGGGAATGGTGTTAATTAATTAAAAAATATTCCATGCATTGTAACAATTTAATTTATTTTCAGCCCAAGACTGGATTCGCTGCAAGAAGACCGATCCACAACTTGATACCTGTCTGGAAGGTGCAGTGCAAGATGCAATTAAGAAATTGGCTGGAGGTAAGTGTGATTATTTACGTCAATAATTACCCTATAAATATCACGAAAATTCGGCTCAGACATAGAGGCAAAGCACTTCATGTTTACAACAGATCAAATTTCATCCAAGCGGGGCCAAAAATCATATTACGCAGACCTTAGGCAGAGAACTTCAGAAGAAACTGTTCAATAGTGTTCACATTCAAAACCTTAATAGGAAGCAACTTAAAAATTGAAATCAATATTTTACAACAGTTTTAATTTCCCCTTTATTTTCGTGTCTTTGTAATCAAATTTATTAGAAGAATGTTATAAATTATTCTTTTGCGGGGGAAAATAGCGCTTGCGATTTCTCAATTTATTTTTATTTACCGGCCAATATATACAATATTTACCGGCATTACATTACCGGCAAATACAATATTTATTTATTATATGTCAGCCATATGTCTCTACAAGTGGTGGTTTCATAATAACACAATATATGCACTTTTTTCTGTTTTCGTTTGAGATTAAATTAACTGGGCTTCTGCGGTGTTTTTATTACGTAATTTTATGTACCTTTTGTGTTGGAGATGGTAAGTTACAAGACAGGGAGGAATTTTTTTTACGACAGAGTGGAAATATGGTTCCTTAAATCTTGGAAAATGTGAGGGTGTTTTTCTAGTGAAATAGTGAGGCTGAAGGGAGACGAAGGAAGGAAGTGTAATTTAATTGTTTTTCGAATAATAGCAGGAAATGAATGCCAAAATTGCGGTGAAGTTACGTTCGTTATTTATGACAATCCAAGGGTTTATGATTTTACGGATAAATTTATTTTTAAATATATATAGTGCTTTTAGATTCGTATACCAAGCAGCAAACAATATTGGTGAGGGGGGGGGGCGGAAGTTAAACTGAGAACTTGCGTTTTATGGAAGTTTCACTCACGGTAAGGACTTAGTTTATCTAATTTTTACTTTTCCGTATACATACGTATACGTATACACGTAGTAATATGCGTAGTACTGGGAAAGTTATGTAATTCTGCGCGCATAAACGGCGATTTTTAAGGAGGACTAGTGGTGCTACAGGCAGGCACAGATATTGTTGTATTAGCTTTCTATTTCCTTGGGTCTCGGCTAGGTATTCGGATTCGCCACATACTCTTACCAGCCATCATCTATCGCCGCCCCATCTATCGCGGCAGAAAAAAAAGTCATTGCCGGGCCTTGATAACGAAGAAGTCGATAAATCCAGTGGCTAAATTAAGAAACAAATCCCTTAACACGTGGTGTAGCCAGAATCCCCCTTTTGTGGGACACCGAAAAACCAATTGAAAGTGAAAGGTCCGTTTGTCCGTCCGTCCGTCCGTGAACACAACTAATCCCTACACCATAGGGGATTTTTTTTCAAATTCAGAAATCCCAGTTCGATTTGGCTCGAGTCGAAGCTGTGAGATTTTGAAAAAGATTCTGTATAATTTGGGGGTACTTTACATGAAGCCCCCCGATCATTTTCAAAATTTTCTCAAAAAGGCTCCAATTGTTTCTTCAATTTTTTTTGTGAGTAAAATACCTAATACAGGTGGCATAGGTCCTAATTTCACGGGTTAATTTTAGATTTTCTAAGATTGCAAAAGTTTGAATTTTTTCCACCTCTTCCTACAACTACAAAATTAAATATAGAGATTTATCTTCAAATAAAAATTGTTCTCCATAGTGAGTTCTTTCATTTAGGCCATGCACATTTCTTTAAAAAGTTTAGCAGTTTTCACATAGCTGTGGCATGCAATTTGTTCAATTAAAAAAATTACAAAAACAAGATTTCTCAAAAATGGTACCAAATTTTTTCTTAAGTTTTTGGTAAGAATAGTGAATGCACTCTTTGATATTACATAAACGCCATACTGCACTGTCATTTTGTTTTTGTTTTTAAATTACAAAATGTAATTTTTTTTGACTTGTCTCTCACGCCGTTAATATTTACATTAGCTCAAAATTCCGCATTTTCAGAAAGGGTCAAACGCCATTTTCTCAAAAACGGTTCAAAATTTGTTCTTCAAACTTTTCGAACTGATAGTGCAAACTGCACTTTTTAATATGAAGTTCATTTTGTGGTCTTTTTTTATTTTTCAAAATAACACAAAGGTTATTTTAGATCGCTCACTCCGTTAATATGAACATTTCCAGCAATTTGTATTTGTGAGTTTGTATTTGTGAGTAAGTGCTTGAAATGTCTTCTAATAAATGTTTTGGAAAACTCATAAATTTTCTATGAAAAAGAGCTTCAAATTTAGAATTTTCATTCGCCCTTAAACGCCATTCTCTTAAAATCGGCTCCAAGTGTTTCGAAGAAAATTGCCAATTAGGATGGGGTTTTACTGCTCTTTAATATTCTTAAAATATTATGTTGTTCATTCGTATTTCTAGGAGCTCGCGATCAGCAATGTCACAGAGTATTTTTTATGTATCTACCTTCATTTCTATTAAGGGATGTGATTCATTGAAGAAATTGGAATTTATTTGAGTTCAATATGTGTTATATTTGTATGGTATTCTGTTTATTTTTTCACCCTTTTTATCCATTCCAAAGACTACTGTCCCAAATACATAAGTCAGGACCCACAGATTCATATTTACTATTTATAAGTCTATCAAAACGACAAGACTGCGAAATCATTGTTTAGTATTTCGTCATGTATTTCAATCTGACCCCCGTGTGATTGTTTAAAGCATCAGGTCGCACCAGTTAAAATTCCGTTGAGATCCCTGATCGCAGAACTGATATTAGTGCACCTCGATCTCAGTAGCATCAACGGAATTGCTCCATTAATGTCAATATTTCAACACTATTTACATAAGGGCATAACAACAGCTTATGTTGGCAACATCGTCACCATACTCATTTGTGAACTTGCTAGCCTCCAAAGGTCACTAGTGTGTTTTTCGTGTTTATTTTGTACTCATTCCGGTACAGCAGTCAATATTATAGTCCTTCAGCTTCCTTCAACGTAACATGGAAGGAGGAAAGGATTCTGTTACACTAACATAAAACAACTTTCTCTTACAGGAATCCCGTCCTTGGGCATAGCATCCATTGACCCTCTGCAGCTCTCGGCTATTGAGATTGGTCAAGGTCAAGGGCCCATCGCCGTGAATCAGAAGTTCACCAACATCAAGGTTCTGGGCCTGAGCAAAGCTGTTCTGGAGAAGTCTAGGTTGGTATCCTTTTTGTTTTGTAATATTACCGAGTTTCCTTATTGGAAGGTGCTAAAAATTTCCTTGTGGTCCGCAAAAATTGTTTACAATCTCACCATGTGTATAAAATATCACGGTAAATGACGTGTACTTTTATTCACTTGCTCCAAATACCAGTGGACATGCTTCAGTAAAAATTGCGGGAACAGTATTAATCAATATTATACAAGTGTTAATCCATCTTACGGCATACAATTTAGCATAGTAGATAATAGCAACATTTGAAAGTTGATTAACATTCATTGCAGAGAAAAACAAATAGTTTTAATTTTCGGGAAATGTAATGTCAATACGATGTTGCTTTTATTGTTTTTGCTTTCTTGTCACCGCTACCACGGAAGAAAGTTATGTGATTCGCGAGAAAAAAAGGCGAATTTTTGGCAGAAAAACTCTTATAACTGGGTCCTGGCAACGAAAAAGTACTGAATTTAGAAAAAATCCTGTAAAACGTGGTGTGGCCAGAATACATACATGATCCTTGATACCGAAAAATTCGGCTGTCTGTCCGTCCGGCTCTGCCCGTCCGTCCGGCTGTCCATCCGGCTGTCTGACCGTCCGGCTGTCCAGCTGTCCGTCCGTCTGTCCGTCCGTCTGTCCGTCCGTCTGTCCGTCCGTCTGTCCGGCTGTCTGTCCGGCTGTCTGTCCGGCTGTCCGTCCGGCTGTCCGTCCGGCTGTCCGTCCGGCTGTCCGTCCGGCTGTCCGTCCGGCTGTCCGTCCGGCTGTCCGTCCGGCTGTCCGTCCGGCTGTCCGTCCGGCTGTCCGTCCGGCTGTCCGTCCGGCTGTCCGTCCGGCTGTCCGTCCGGCTGTCCGTCCGGCTGTCCGTCCGGCTGTCCGTCCGGCTGTCCGTCCGGCTGTCCGTCCGGCTGTCCGTCCGGCTGTCCGTCCGGCTGTCCGTCCGGCTGTCCGTCCGGCTGTCCGTCCGGCTGTCCGTCCGGCTGTCCGTCCGGCTGTCCGTCCGCCTGTCCGTCCGCCTGTCCGTCCGCCTGTCCGTCCGCCTGTCCGTCCGCCTGTCCGTCCGCCTGTCCGTCCGCCTGTCCGTCCGCCTGTCCGTCCGGCTGTCCGTCCGCCTGTCCTCCGCCTGTCCGTCCGCCTGTCCGCCCGGCTGTCCGTCCGGCTGTCCGTCCGGCTGTCCGTCCCTCGTCCGTCCGTCCGTCCGTCTTTCAGTCGATTTTCTCTAAAGTTGATATTCTTCAATATATTTGGCCGATGTCGTGACCCTGGAATTTCAAATCGATATTTGAATTTTAAGGGGTACTTTGCACGAATCCCCTGGAACATTTTTAAAATTTTCAACAAAAAAAGGCCTCATCGTTTTTGATTAAATTTTGTTGTTGGATAGTGTAAAGTTTTAAGAGAATGGTGTAGGACACTTTATTAGTTGAAAACTGTGATTTTCGAAAATTGCGATTAAAATTTCGATTACATTTCGATTAAATGTTCTTGTTGGAGAGTCTGAAGAACGTTTAAGAAAATGATGCAGGTTTGATGTTGGTTGAAAAATCTGATTATTGAGGTTGGTTGAGAAATCTGTTTAAAAATCTGAAGATTTTTCAGTGTCTTCCTACAACCACAATCATAAAGATACAATTTTTTCTTAAGGAGAAATGTGTTCATCAAAAACAGATCATCAAATAAGGT
Source organism: Acheta domesticus (assembly GCA_031308135.1). Taxonomy (NCBI): domain Eukaryota; kingdom Metazoa; phylum Arthropoda; class Insecta; order Orthoptera; family Gryllidae; genus Acheta; species Acheta domesticus. The sequence continues at coordinate 227,441,878 of JAHLJT010000631.1, forward strand.
CTTGTTGAATTTTCTGAAAATATTAGTATTTTTGTGTAATTTGACGACAAACATAAATCGCCCGCTCGCAATTTACTGCGCTTCGTGAACGTAAAATGAATGGTAATGCTACACAGTTAAATGCTACGTAAGTTTGAATTTGTATATTATTTCATATTTCATTTTTTATTATTTATTATATTTGTATTATTTCTTTTAAATTATGTCCTTCGTGTTAAATGTGAAAACGAATATATGATTTCGCTTTTCTTAATAATATGTGGGAATGGAGAGTAATACATGCAAAACTGAGAAATTTTGAATATAAACATATTATTTTAATTATTATATTTTATATTCATTTTATTTCTTGTGGTATCCATAATGACTATCAGCAAAATGTGTATGCAGAACATTACAATATGTATACATTACAATACCGTATTTGATAATTACCATTACATTTTTTAGATTTATTTGCATTTTTTACCAACGCTATCAGCATCGTATTATTTATAAACATTTAATTATTTTACTTTCTCGCACACTGCTTAGAAAGAATATAGTAAGATTAAAAAACGCATCGGATAAGCTCATGAATACACTGCATACCTTATACAATGAATTCAATGCCTGAAATATATTTTCATTTAAAATTATGAATAAAATTCTATTGATTGAAAACTTTGACTTTTGCACCAAATGTTCTACAATTTCAAATGAGATTTACAAAAATTGATCACTGAGATGTGTTAATTCGGAGAGAAATTGTGGTAAAAATAGTATTACATAACCATTTTCAAAGGCGAGAAAGTACGTGCTGTGGTTTCACCAATAAGTTTTTTATAATTGTTGCTCCTTAATCAACATAATTATTTATATCACCAATATTAATGGACGCATCGCGTCTCTGTTCCCCGAGTTTCCTGAGTGCTTTTGGGAGTAATCCGCCATTAATATTCATTATTTATGTCTCGCCTCGTCAGAGAGTTGTCAACACTACCGCCAGACAGCGCCTCCGCTTACGCGCCTCTTACTACTGGCGCCCCTGCCACGCTACCCAGAGGCCAGAATGGAGAAGGCATTATGACAGGGGTAGTGTTTGGGACGCTTTGCAAAGGTTGGACTAGCCCGTGTGAAGCACGCAAACTTATTTTTTTTGTTATTTAAGGTCGCATCAACTAGCAGGTCATTAGCGACCACTATTGGTTTAACGTTATGGTACTAGTGTGAAACGATATGTAATGATAGGAGGTGGAAGGACGAACACAAACAACTATGCTCGAGGCGGGACTCGATCCCGCAACCCCTCCTTCCGCGATCACTAAAGCACTACTGGCTTATCGATCTCGGCCACTGGGCCGACAAACTCGTTTGTGTTGGAACAAACTTCAACAAATTTCACATGAGATTGTCCGGAATCAAACCCGGACATCCTTCGTGAAAGGCAAGCGACTTCGTTCTGTGCCATGAGGTTCCTCTTTTGTTAAAAGTTTTCTTGTTCGTTAAAAAATTCGCTCATAATTTTATTCCGTGTGTCTTCGAACTTCTGCAGTGATATAGCAGGAAACCACAACCCATAATTAGTCCACGGCTTCATTTCGCCACGTGATGATGAGCCACCACTGCATTACGTTGTGCCTCTCAGCATTCTTTGAAAGGGAAAACGAAACCGGTTTTCCGCCGTATGAGAACGAAAGTTAAAAACCTGCTCACAAATTACCCTGTGATTAGACACGAAGTCATAAAAAAAGGTCAATAGCCTGTATGAGAAAAGGACGAAAAATGAAAAAGAAGTAAACTGGTTTCAGGAAATGAACATAATGTTTTTCAACATCTGAAGGTCAGTAACACAAGAACGTCATTTGTGAGTGAATAGTAGCTCTGGTAAGGAATCTAACAAGGTATCAGAATTTTTTATTACCGAGGCATGATTATAGCCGAAATGTACAATCCCTTCGAATATTACGTACCCTACGAAATATGAAATACTTTCAACGATCATAACAAAATAACATTAGAAAGGTTGCGTACATTACCTCTCTTGTTTTTTCCAGCGCAATGGAACAGGAAAATTAAAATCATCGAAAAAGAATAAACAATTAAACTCCTGGTTCTATAACAGCAAATAATTTCTCGTGTGGTTTGTTTCGGTTATGTGAAATCACTAGCATCAGAAATTGAAAATGTGTTCAAACATGCAATAACCTGTCCGACTGGAATTCGAACCCAAGACAGCGAATCCCCCTGAGGAACCGACTTACCCAGTGAACCACCGGCTCTTTGCGTACAAACAGCGCTCCTGATGTATGAAATTGAAAGTTAAATGTTTGTAAACTTCGAAATTTCGGACTTTTTAATGAAAATCGAACCTATGCCATATTTGTCAGAACACTTCGATTTATTAGAGCAAAAAATATTAAAGAAAACATTTAAAATCATTTTTGAGACAATCTGCTTCAAGCATTTAAAAAAATAATTTCGCTCAAAATAACGCAAAAACTACTGATATTTTCAATATAATGTGCTTGACACTCCTTACACATCCAGTTCTGAAGAATAGAGTTCATTAAGAAAACATCTTAATCTTGAATTATGCTAAATGCGGAGACCAAAAATAGTACCTTTTTTAATTCGAAAAATCAAAGGTTTTAATCAAAATCGGTCATACATCACTCTTACAAACGTATTCTCAGACTATTCAAGCAAAAAATTAAAATAAAGGTTTCTAATCTGCGGCATAACGACAGCCAGGTCGACTACACAAAACATAAACTCTGTGAAAATCGTTAGATTTACACCGACAGATTTAGAAAAACATTTTTTTACATCAACGACAATGACAGTTTCATGTGATAAGCAATAGTAAAAGCTTTTCTCTTGTTGCTATGAAGTCGGAATGAATAAATTAATGACAAAGATAATGCGTCATATCGCCTAAGGTTTCTTTGACACACTTATGACGCCAAAATAAAAGGAAATCACCATTTTCAAAGATTCCAGAGAGTACTAGTGTTGCTACCTTCTGGAATGCTACCTTCTTCGAGATACAGAGATTTTGAAGGGAGGGTGGTCACAAAAATTAGGTCATTATGAATGTGATTCTAGACCGTACAATCTACGGAAAACTACATGAATTTTTATTTTAATGGGTTGTACTCATTCATGGCGCGAAATATAGTGATTTATTATAGCAATCCTACAGAGAAAAAAAGCATGAGACTCATGCGCCCGAAGCGCATTATTTCGCTTAATGGCGGCTTTCGAAATCCATCCATTTTTAGCGCTTTTTTTAACTTTTACATTTTCTTAATTGAAATTATTATTTGTTACAATAATTTTCATGAAGGAGAAAAAAATTAGTATGAAATACGGGTTATTTTTCCAAACTACAGAGTGGATTAAGTGCATGAACCAAAGATAAATACCGCTATCCTGCGCATTACATACTTCTGTCAAACAATTACGCATATTTTTCACAACGAATTTAATTGCTCGTATAACCCTGAGATTTTACATATGAACCGGAGCCCGGAGATCACTTGTGAAACACAGAGCCTCCGGAGAGGTGGCTACCCTACAGAGCACAGATATGGGACTGAGAAATAAGAAGAATATAGGACCGACTTAAGTATTACTCGTTCACTTTACATTTGCAGACGGCAGAATTAGGAACTAATGTTGTTTTGAAAGTGAAGGCCCGAACGCACGACCGAGAATACACGAATGGCCCCGATGTCAATCAGCATCTGACCAATCAGCTGTCTCCGAAGGCAACATAAGCGCTACGGATCAACACCACCTAGATTTGATCTAATCTAGGTGATGTTGTACGGATACAGCTGACGAATTATGCCTTTCTGACAGTGAGCTGGAGTCGCGCTCTTAAATGATTAAGATAATATACAATAAAATAGATCACACCACACACTATTCACAACATTCACGTACAATATTTTCATTTCTTCTTTGCACTCATCTATTGCTTAATGGTTAATGTTCTTGCCCCACCGGGGTTCTTTGTACTGCTCACCGCCATCTATATCATATTAAACGGTCAGTATCAACTGCAGACGCGCGTTTCTCATTTAGTCGGCGGTGACCTCATGTAAACAGATCGCAGCGCTCCGTCTGCAAATGCAAAGTGAACGAGTAGTATTCTCTTTGGATTGCCCGAGTGAGATAAAGCAGCGAACACGTGGCAAGGACGGTCAAGCACAGAACGCTGTTTTTGCCGAGGCCTGTCTGTCGAGCATAAAACGTATAATGAATACATTTTCGTAAGAACATTATTTTTTTTTTAGATAAAAAATATCCAAATGACCAAGTGTGAACCTCCTCTTTCGGCAGTTATCTGTAGTTTTGAATTCATGATTCTCCGTTGCCTTGTAATTAGCGAGGCGTTACCATACGTCTACCTCTTCCAGATGAGAAATTCTCAGTCTTCTTGACCTTCACCGAATACCGCCCGAATAAATTTCACTGCACGCCGCGCACGCCCATTATCGTCGTGGACGTGCGGGCAGGGTCATTGTCAGAGTTTTCGGAACTTTTTTTTTTGTCATCTTTTGTCGTAGAATTTTTGTTACATTGCCCTACAGGGTTACCAGATTGCGAAAATTGATAGCGTTCACATATCGGCACACGTTTGTTTTTTCAGCTCTCATTTCGCGAAAGGTGTGGGGTTGGATTATTTTGTCGACAGCACAAATATATCAAATTTGTAGGTCTTTTTCGATGCAAAATACCTTCTGACACACGGAAAGGGACTTTTCTGATTATCGTATCTTGTCAACAACGCTCGTTGCTGTCATTTGTATTGAATTCAAGTAATGTTGGTAAAGGAGTAGGGAAAGGGATTCCCGGGCTCAAGAAAACGTGCGCGATAATACTTGAGGTTCAAAAAGTACATTTCAGGCCTTGTTAGGGAAGATCCTGGCATGTTACGTTTGATTTTTATGCACTTCCAATAATCATTATATACTCTTTGTTTTCTATATTCTGAAGAAGCCTTCCGAACAATTTGTATTAGCAATTGTTTTTAATATTTCTTACATTTTGTGTGACTGTTGGGGGAATTCAAAATAGGTTTTCAAATCTAAAAACTTTTCAAAATACTTTATTACTAGTTGAATGTGCCGTCGCCGACGCTGTAAACTGATTTAAAAGTATATTCATGATTTGAAAATTTCTTTCACACTTCTTTTCTTTCATGCATAGCTTTGTTCAAATATGTTCTTAGAGTATGTATTGGACTTACCAATGCATTACATTGGACTTACCAAAGAATGCTGCATTGGACTTACCAATGAATCGTAGTTAATGTTAAACTCCCGTTCAAATATTCCGAACACTCAATGGCCTTGTATATTAATTCTAAACGGGATATGAACTAGTAATATTGCAATTTCAAAATTATAATCGCTGTAAAACAATACATACAGGTATATAAATGATGCGACAGCATAGCTAGTATATTGTTTACGTTTTGTTTTCTAATATGAACATAAATGATCACCTGTAAAACTGTTGTTATGCCTAATGCTAATATGAGATAGTTTTTCAATTAGTTCTGAAAATTCCTTCGCAAAACCTTCTACAACTATATCTGCTTCCCCTGAGTTGCTCAACAGTTTTTTGTCCCCTATTTAAAGATTTTAAAACTCCACAAACTCAGTCTGATTTTTGTTCTGAAGGAGAAAATATATCTTAAGAATTACAACACATTCTGCCGGGCGATATTCATTTAATTTTTGCTCCTTTGTAACAAATCAGTGTTGCCATCCTCATGGAAGAAAATTATGGTGTTGTGGACTGAAAATAACCACGGAATAATGGGATTTAATCAACGCCACATGAATGCATCTATTTAGGTGCCGTTGGTTTAATTCCCGTCATACAAAGATCGCAGCGCTAAAACACGAAAAAACACGTTTTGTGGCAACGAAAAAACACGTTTTGTGGCAACGAAAAAAACACGTTTTTGTAAACGTATGGCCAGAAACGGAAAACAAATTATCAGTTCCCCATCAGGAGACCAAAACGCGTTCAATGACACCTCATATGTCTTGATTGGTGCACGGGAATTGGTCTAGCCGTAAGAGACGGAACTGCATACACAGGCACGCTAGAGGAGTATTCGAATACTATATAGGGGTTTTTATTTCATAGTGTCACGCCCCGTACGCGGTCAGCGGGGCACGGTCGGTTCTCTCCACGCACTAGCCTTCTGCATCGGCATTTTATTTATGAAAATAATTCGCAGAAGAACTAGCGTACCGCTACATTGGCCCTCCCCTCCGAATAGAGAAAAAAAATTAGAGTTGAAAATCTAAATTTCGGAAATGAGAATGTTTTTTTTCTCGTCATAACAAAAATTTCTGAAATAATATGACGATGCTTAGTGCGAGAATCATGTACAGTAAATAATATAATTGCAATTAAAAATAAACTAACATAAGATCTTAGTTTTAATTAAATCTACTGGATTTAATAACAAAAAAAATGTCAACTGTTCCGTGAGCCCAAGGTACCATGAATTGTGTGCAGAGGTTGTCAGTCCGTAACAATGCAACTTTTTTTTTTTTTTTTTTTAATGAAATCTCTGACGTACAAAATTGAGATTTGTTCAGATTTAACATCATGCGATTTTCTGAAAGGCATTCCAATAGCTGTTCCAGGTGATCGAGATGTTCCTGGAAGTTTTGTGAGGAAATTACGATGTCGTCAATGTATGGCGTGACGAATCGTCTAATTTTGTCACCTAGCTTCTGGTCGAGACAACGAATAAAAGCCGCACCGCTGTTCCTTAAGCCGAAAGGCATTCGTTTCCAAACGTATGTCAAGCCGTTATACAAAAATCCCGTGAATTTCCTGTCGTCGGGGTGAATGGAAATTTGCCAATAGGAGCTCGAAAAATCTAAGGCTGAAAAAATCTTAGTTTCATTAAATTTTCAGAGAATTTCGTCGAGGTTTTGAGGTGCCTCGTTTTCCGGGACTGTGACTTCGTTAATTCGTCGTGCATCTAGACAAATTCTTACTTTTCCATCTTTTTTTTTTCACTACCACAATTGGATTTAAGTAGGCCGTGACTGACCTCTCAATGATACCCTCGTAAATCATGGTCTTGATTGTTTCATCGACTTCCCCCCTCATGGACTGCGGAATAGGGTAATTCTTTACTTTAAAAGGTGAGTCGTCGGTGACCTGAATCCGAAAACTAAAGTCTTTTATGAGATGCACGGGACGATCGAAAACATTTCTATACTTGTAGAGCAATTTCTGCAGCTGATGGCGCTCGTGGTCATTTAGTAAATCATTTCCTAGTGAACATTTGTCTATGACTTCACGCACGTCATCTCCCGAATCCCCAAACCCGCATGAAATGCTAATATCTGGTCTGTCCTCGTCATCCTGAATCTCAATTTCCCTACCCTCACCGAAACTCACAATATTTCTAGAAAAATCCACTATCCCGTTATTTTCCCGTAAGAAATCTACCCCTAAAATGGCGTCGTAGCTTAAATCTTCAATAACCAAACATGGCACGTCGAATGAAACTTCCCGAAAATTAAGTGAAATTAAGGCTTGCATGAAAATCGGCTTGCTTTTTTTGTTTCCGATTCCTACGACGAAGCATTTACCCGTGGGCAAAGTCGGTACTGGAACGCGTTCACTAATCAATTGTGAGTACAATTTTTTTGAAATCGCACTAATTTCGCTGCCGGTATCCACTAAAGCGTGTCCATTAAATTTTCCTATAAGGAACTCGACTACTGGACATTTTCGTGCTAGTTCTTTTACGTGCTCATTCGCATCGTCGTTCAGATCATGAAAGGCGTAGTTTACTGACACTACCTTGAAAATCGGTACCTCTGACAAAATTCGTTCGGAACCCCGGTACCTTGAAGGCTCGAACGGTTCTAATTTAACGGGCCCTGCCTCGTAGGATCATGGTGGCCGTTTCTATCACTAACATTCCCACTTCGATTCTCATTAGAATCTTGTGGTGGGCGCCGTTCATTCGCACCGTTCCCTTGGTTTCGCTCCCAATTCTCTTCGTAAGAATTCGCCCGAGTTCTATCGAATTGAGCAAGCAGCTCCTGAAAGCGGTCGAGGTCTTCACATCCTACGCTATTGATAAGATTCTGCACATAGGTAGGGTAATGCGCAGTTAAAAGCCAGATAACCTTTTTGTCACCTATCATGGGGTCACACAGTTTGATAGCGGAGATTTTCTCCATGGCGTAATCGAGGTAAGACTGGTCGCGTCTTTTGTCCCACCTGTTTTCCAAAATCTTTCTCTCAAATTCATAGCGTGTCTGTTCATTCCAATAACGCGCAAGAAATTTAGTGCGAAACTCTTCGTACGTTTGCGGGAATGGCGCAAGTGCAGTGAGCCAATAGGCGGCATTTCCACGCAGAAGTTCCTGCATAAACTTAGGCTTTAATTTAGGCGGTACTGCCTTCGTTAAATCCATGTAGTTCTCTGCGCGGTCGAGAAAAACCTTTGGATTTTCGTCCGACTTTCCCCAGAAACACAGATTTTGTGGAGGAGCCCACGAGAATCTAAGGCCCGATCCGCCCGATGAATTTGAAATAGGACTGTTCTCTTTCTCCTTCTCGATTTCCTCTCTCACTAATTTCATTACATTTTTATCTATTTCTCTCTTTAATCTTTCTTCCCTGTCTCTGATATTTTCTCCCTCAATAGCCCCTAACTTCTCAAATTTGTTATGAATCTGACTCACTTCCGTGCTAAGTTTAGTTTCTATTTTAGTGAATTTGCCGTTCATTTCTGTCTTAACCTCGGCAATATTCCCGGCAACTGACTCGCAGCACGCTTCTACCTTCCTATCACATGCCTGGAGCTTCTGGCTAATTTCCGATTCAATTTTTGTAATATTCTCTCTTACCTCAGCCCTTGAACTTTCTAATTCTTGGCCTAAGTTTTCCACGCTAGTTTCAATTTTCCCGCATCTACTCTCTAGCTGGTTCTGCAAAGTTACTATTTTATGGTCAAATTTTGCCTCCAATTTTTCTAATTTCGCAGCCTGGTCAACTAAACAACTGTCCAGCCGGTCAAATCTTTCCGCTTGTTTTCCGCTACTTTCTGAAATTTGATTCATTAATTCTAACTTTAAATTTCTACTACTTTCCGCATGTTTTTCGCTGCTTTCTGAAATTTGGTTCATTACTTCTAACTTTAAGCTTTCGCTACTCTCCGAAATTTGCTTCGTGAGAACTCGCATAAGCTCACTTAGGGTGATTTCAGGCGCGGGTTGTTCCCCTGAACTGCTCTCTCCCGCCACATCGACGCCTGATTCGTCCAGCATTTTGACTGTTTTGCGTGAAACGCGCACACGGTAGTCACAACACACAAAGCACAAAACAATAACACTCACATACAAAATACAATAAAAAATAACATCATTACCAGACCACAAATTGTTCGTTTCGTAGCAGCGTCCTTCCATCCATTTAAAATACGACAATAGAACAATTTAAATTTTATGCATATATGATCAAGACGGCATTGAGAAAAAAAATTGATTTTAGGGCGTTTTACTGGGGTATCAACGATACTATCGAGCCCCACCGTTGGCATGCGCCATTGTCACGCCCCGTACGCGGTCAGCGGGGCACGGTCGGTTCTCTCCACGCACTAGCCTTCTGCATCGGCATTTTATTTATGAAAATAATTCGCAGAAGAACTAGCGTACCGCTACAATAGGTAGGCCTAGGTGGTTCAGAAATGTTCATTAAAACTGTAAACTGTGTGAATAACAAGACATATTTTGAAACAGTGCAATATTTATTTGGAAAATTAATAAAATAATATTCAAAAAGCTGTATACTATATCGAAGTTAGAATGCTGTATAAGGACTATGAAAAAGTAACACAACAGAGAACACTATTGAGAAAAGAGAGTACAAATATGATACTTTTAAAAGAGTACTCATAATCTTATAAGAGTACATCTGACAAACTTATTGATACATTATACTACTTCAGCGCTCCAAAGCGTACCAACGTTGGCTTTCGTAGTCTATATACTATACGCGCAATTTTTCTTGATACTCCACAGCGGGGGGTGCGAGGGGAGACAGATTCTGTTTACGTCACGGCAGTGCAGTGCTGTCAACATCCACAGGAAACTCAGCGTAAAAGCACGTCATGGACTAGATAGCAATGAGAAACAACTCAACTTTTTTTTTTAAATTCTGAAGAAATAATTAATAATTTTAGAAATTATTGAGTAACGAAAAGGTGCACGGTACGCAGATGTCGTTATAAAGAGAGAGCGAAAACTGAGAAGTCCGAATTGTAAAGGAAGAATGTGAGCAGCACTGCAAACTGAGCCGTGACGTTTCGAGTGGGGCTCATGTTTTCTGCCGAGCCGTGCTGTGCCGGGCTGAGCGAGAACTAGGGAGCTGGAGGATCAAGAAAAAGTGCGAGCATAGTACGTCGTCGACTTTAATGTGGACTGTTTGATTTACATCGGTTTCTAACCTTCGGCTCAAATCACAATAATAATGTCCGTTTTAATTGTAGTCGTAGTGTCCGGTTTAAAAGTAACTTAAATCGAACAGTAGCTGCTAGCCACTGCTTTACACGAAGATTCGAACCGTCTCAGGTCATGAAAATGCCATTCTCACGAGCTTACAATGCTTTAGCGAACTGCAACGTATGTCCCTCGTATGTCATCAGTTAGGCTCTTTGTTAAGAATTTCATGTTCCTTCACTACCGTCCACTATCTTGAAAGTCGTGAGACGCTACACCGGGAGCTACTTCCGGGCGAGAAATCCTCGCTCCTCTTGACCTTCAGTAACCTTCACCTTGAAGCGTACCTCCGGCAACTTTACTGAGTTGGACCTTCGAGTTGGGAAAAATTGTGAGAAGGAACGATGGGAAATTTCAAGGGCGGTGGTTGACTGTGCAGATCCTTTTCTTGCAGAGAGATTTTGCAATTGAGATCTACTCATAATTGCTGAGGACTTTGTAACTGAGATATTTTGTCATCTTGAAATGAGAGTAATTAATGTAAGATGTGTGATCCATCATCTTTTTTAAATATAACATGAGCTTCAAAAGACAGTTTTGTTTGAAATCACGGAAGCGTGTGATATCTAAATGTAATATGGATTTTATTTTATTCAAGGATAATTTGTATTATGGAGCTGTTTTGTCTAATTAATTCCAAACTGGTAGTTATTATTTATATCGACCAGTTCAACTGCGCTGTTATTGCTATCTGATGGAAGTAATTTATTGTACTCGTGGCATCTGCAGCGACGTGGAGGCCAGTGGACTAAGGACACCAAAGTTTGCACAATCCCTAAATTAAACCTAATTAGCCCAGGTAAAATTGTAGTGTTTCACCAAGTAAAACAAAACTTCAGTAAATTTTTGTGGGAGCTGAAAGTCTACGAAGGACACTAAAAACTAGGGTTCATTAGAATTTTCAGTTAAAAAAAAAAGAAATCAGTGTGAAAGGAAACAGTTCTCTCAATATAGGCTTTCTAAGTGTCAGAGATATTGATATTATTCGCAATGACATATGTGGGAAAATTTTATTCCTGGAATACTTGTTATCCTCATTTTATGCATCTTATCAGAGAAGCAATTATCCTAATTCTCGTATTTTAAGTCGCCTATTCTAATACGTCGGGAACGCTTTGCATTGTCGTCACGCTACCGTCATCATACTACTCGTACACACGAAGCATGAGGCAGTGGTATACCTTGAGAGGAAAACATTTTACTAATGTCATATAACAGCCGGTAATTTGCAATGAATTCCCGTAGAAACCGTATTTAAAATGGTCCTAAATTATTTCTTTCAAATTTATTAAACCTGGCGGATGATATCGCCACTTTACAGGCGAATAGAAGTACAATACAGCATTTAAAAATAAAAGTGAATGCATAAGAGAGGATGCGAAGCCAGGAATATGATTAATCCCGCCTAAACCTCCCTCCTGAGCGAGGACATCCGCTCTTGGAAACTCCATGATAACTATTATTAAGGAAGGGGAAGGAAGCCAGTCAGATAAGTCAGGGATGAGAGATTGTTGCATTATTTCTTAAGATTATGACGGTGGAAAAAGCTCTTTGAGGACTGGATTTGATTCTTGTCGGTGCGGCGTTGGTGTTGCTGAGGTTAAAGTGGCCGAGCAAGGGACGTTTTGAAGGAAAACAAATTGGATGATAGGCTGGATACGTAATATTTTTGGCTCTTAGTTCTAGTTCTGTGATGTTTTCTGTAGGACATGAACTAAAGGGCGTTGGTATTTGTACGTAAGACTATTTTGGAATGTGTGTAAGGCACTTCCTCTTATTTGATTATTGAGGATATTGGGATTGATCTACATTTCTTTGCTCAAAGCGCTGCAGCTCGATGTGACCCTGGGCTGACTTCACGATCCGTCTCTATTCTTCTCTCTTCTCGAGCCGGTAACTTCCATCATTGTCATGTCATCCACGACATCCATATAATTTTTTTCTTGAGTCTTCCGCGTTTTATTATTTATATTAAATAATTTAAATATTTCTTTTTATGACTTCTTTCTTGCTGTGAGGACTATATAATTCCTCATACGCTTTGCAGAGGATGTTGCCCCCAATATTAAATCTCTTCTCAAGGCTGTGGAGAGCAATGTTAAATAATGTAGTTGAGAGTGAATCATCTTGTTCGACATGTGTACAATTGAATTCTCCGTTTGAAATTCCTGCAGTGTATACTATACATTGGGATTCAAGCAAAGAGATTTGAATTGGTCTCATCAATTCATTTCGCATTCCTTCTTCCCTAAATACTCGGAACCACTGATTTGAATTAACACTATTCATTGATTACAAACAATCAATTAATTTTCTTTTCTTAGAGAGGACACTCTATTCATCTGCGGATATAGTATAAGTAGAGCTCCATACGCTTATTTTGTCTACGTTTAATGTGCGGCTTCTATGTAAAGCGAATGCTCTAAAGAATGCCTTGGTACAGATGCAGGAACTCCTGCGTTCGGACCATCTTTTATTTTTGAGGGAGAAGGAACATTTGTTCATCTTATGCTGAATATTTTGGCTTCGCAATTTGAAAGATTCATGAGTAAGCCCCGTTTTTAGCCAGGTTACAAAAGGTGTTTAAGTCTACAATGTGAAGTTGGAGGAGACGATAGCTGTGTCATCAGAGTAGAGCGCCGAAGGGACAAACAACCAGATAGTAACTTCATGAGCTAGACACCCTTCAACAATATTACTGGTCAAGTCCTTGTTCACCAGTGTCATACCAAGGGTCTGTTCTTTATCTCGGTGAGATTATCACAAAAGCGCGCTATAAAGAGTGCATTTGTTCACAAATTCGTTTTAAAAAGGAAGGGAATCCCTATATAAATTTAGAATATTCTTCTTGAAAGGTAAGAGCAATTGAAACATTAGACCATGAAGGACTATTATGTGAATAGGTTAGGTGGACTGTCCATTCCCTTGGCTTTCGAAAAAACTCGAGGTCGAGGTGCGATGTCAGATGTTTAACATTGCCTTAATTGGGAAACTAAATTGACGTGCAGTTAAGTAATAACTCCAGAGGTCGTCTCCATTGATGGAGCAGCAAGGGAACCGTGAAGGTCATGGTCAGATTCTCAAAGGCCATGCAAAAAATCAGGGCCACTAAAATCCGGCTACTTTTTTGAATGGATTAACTAACTAACACGGAGGTCGACAAATATCGTCGATAAAATATACGGTAGACTAGAGAACATCATGATATTCTTCCTAATTGGAAATAAAATCAATCAATTTACTGAAAATATTGGTATTGGTATGAAATAAGAAGTGCAGAATCTACTTACCCCCACCAAGCCCTCACCCCCGTTCTCTAGATCGCGTTAAACAAGATTATAACGACGGTTATAGTCCTCCTAAATACATAACTCAAATTTCGAATTAACCTGAACGTGAGCGGGTTCATTCATCCAACCAACCATTTATTAACAGAAATAGATAAAATTAAACAAATTACTAATTACTAACATCTATTATCTTATTATTATTTTGGCGATAATTTAATTAAAATGGAATGTTAACAAACAATAGTAAGTTGAACAAAATTCACAAACAAATAGATTCACTAAACAATAACTTCAACGAAACACTTAAAGATATTAATTACAATCAATTTCTTTTACTACTTAACGTTTTCAAATAAAGTTCAAATAGTTCACAGAGGTTCTTTTCTTTATAGTAAATACCTGTTCCTAACTCTTCAATGTCTTGAGTTATATTGGCTTCGCATTCTCTCTTCCCGTTTATTACTTCTTATTCTTACAATTCAATTTTTATCTTAAATTTCACCTATCATACTTTTCTAATGTCTTATTAGGTTTAACTTCTACCTAAGCATATTTAATCTCAAGATAATTTCAACATAATTAACGCTTGCTCTCAAAGACGCTCATGTTTTTCTCATTTACATACAATAACCAAAACTAATTCTTTTCTCACGTCCGCTCAAAACGACGTTCTGACAAGTTCTGGTTGTTGATATTTTCCACAAAATTATTTCCTCCGTTGTCACGACATCCACGGCTTTCTATTTACATCCATTTGAAATCATATGTGGCTTGCTTGCTCAAAAGTCGCTTCTTATGTGGGGAGAATCCAGCATATCATTTTGGGGGCGTCGTCGTAGATTTTTGACAAATAATAAACATACTTGTTCTAATATTGCTTATTATTTATATACTGTAGATATGATATAGTCCTATAAGGAGGAGAAATGTGGCCCCAAACACAAAAATCAGAGACAAAATACGAACGGTGGAAACGGACTATAAGAGAAGATGTTTCATTTAACACGATATGATAAAGTCCGAAATGAGAATGTATGGAAGCAGATGGAGGTAATTAGTTCAATTACTAAAAGATTAGAAAACAAAGCACTCCAATGGTATGGACACGTCCAGAGGATGCCAGAAGGAAGATGGCCAAAGAAAATTTTGGAACGGCAACCATCAAGAAGAAGGAAGAGAGGAACGCCAACTCTGGAATGGGAAAAATACATTAAAGAAGCCATGGAGGACAGAAGTTTGAGACCTGGTGATTGGGAAAACCGAAATCTGTGGAGGTCGAAAACGGCAAACTCCTGAAGGGGAAATTCCGAAGAAGAAGAAGAAGATATGATACGATACAATATCATTGTTTAAATAATTACATAATTCCAATATAAAGAAATATTGAAATCAATTTTTCTAAATAAAGGAAGGGGAATGGTTCCTCCCTGAATCCTCCAGTGCTTCTTATTTAGCAGACTTTACATTCAATTAGGGATTCATTACAGTATAAGGTGAAAGGTATTGAAATAGCCTCAACAATATGATCTCGTATACTTCGTATTACATTTCGTGTCTAACGTTCTTTTGAGCTGTAACTTCACACACATTTCAAGACTAAGGCTGTTCCAATGTTGGTTGAGGTTGGTGCTGGTGACGAGCTGATACACGCCACATTTTGTAGTCAAGTGAGAATTTACGCATAGGCACAGGTGACATGTGCCTACGGCGGCAAAAGTTTAGGAGCGGCAAAAACTGTGTACTAAAATTTTGTCTAAAGAGCCTCTTCTTAGTCGCGAGCAGTTTACCTTATTTTTTAAAATTTGTATTCTGTGAGTTTTTAAGCAAAATCATTAACTACTCGCAAATTAATTCATTTAGAGACTGGTAAAATACCTATTGGTATATGAACAGATATGAGTCAAAATTAGCCATGTTTTACTTTTCAGGTCATACAATTAAGATTTAATTACAATACCCGAAGAGGAATCTTCATGCTCCATCGGTTTCAGTTACCTTAATCGGAATCCTTAAAACGTATGAATCTATTGCCATATCAGCGGAATCCCAAACAGATTCGACGGTTTCTCAGTGCAGTCAGCGTGAGAAAGAATGGTTTTAGCGGTGAGCGGGAAATTTAGTCATAAATATGTGAACAATTTTAAACATAAATTATATTTGTTGTTACATATAACTTTTTTCCTGGGTTATTTGAAAAACATAGGCGGCAATTTTTTGCGTGGCTGTAGGCAACAAATTTCTTAATCCACCTCTTTTGTATCCAAAAATCCGGATGTATTTATGGATGGATGGCGGGAGTGAGATTAGAAGCTTTTCAGCTGAAACTTGGTAAAAATGTTAGAAATAAGATCTAATTGTACCGTTCGGGAGATCATTAAAATATTTTCAGTTTGGGGGTATTTAGGTAAAGCCCCTGTAACATTCTCAAAATTTTATTGAAAATGGTAGCATATTTTTTCTGAATGTTTTTTACTTTAATAAAAGAAAGTGCACTTACAAATATGGTACGGTGAAATTTTCAAAATTGCAAAAGCTTGTAAGCAAATTATTTTCGAAAGCGACTTATATCTCCAGTATTAACGCCAGATATTCCTTTCCCAACCCAACTTATACCTCAATTTTAGACCTTTAAAATAAATTTTTTCATA
Source organism: Acheta domesticus (assembly GCA_031308135.1). Classification (NCBI taxonomy): domain Eukaryota; kingdom Metazoa; phylum Arthropoda; class Insecta; order Orthoptera; family Gryllidae; genus Acheta; species Acheta domesticus. The sequence continues at coordinate 227,458,360 of JAHLJT010000631.1, forward strand.
CCGGTATAAAATACCTTTATTCTTTTATACCGGTAAAATACCTTTATAGGACATCTATACCGGTATGGACGTCCATAAAGGTTATACCGGTATTTTAAATAGAAATAGTGTCGCGTTCGTGCCCCCACACGCGCGTTCGCGACCCACATACGCGCTCGCGCCCCCACACGCGCGTTCGCGCCTACACGTGCTTTCTCTCTTTCGTTCGCTTTTTTCTCTTTTTCTTTTCCTTTCTCTCTCTCTCTCTCTCTCTCTCTCTCTCTTTCTCTCTCACACACAGTACACATTCGGCAGGGCCTTTGTTGGTACCAACGGTCACACATCCGTCGCTCACATTTTAATCCTCCACACTGCGAAAAGAAATTGATAGCCTGGAGCATGTCGAGTGTTTTATCCTGTGCCGAACCGGAGACGCCCGTGGGTCGAAACGCTGACCTCCGGAAACTGCCTACGCAACTGCGCAACTATTACGAAGTGACAATTGATTCCGAGAATGCATCGGCTGCGCCCAGGAAAGTTACTGAAGTCTTATCAACCGATGTCAGATTTCTATCGCCTTCGTTCTTTCACAACTGATGTCATATCCTGGCAGAGGCCGCAGGCCCGGCGGCGAGCGGCTATTTCTGCACTTCGAGAGATGGCGCGTCGCAATTGTTGCAACAACTGCTTGCCATACTTCACAGCACTTAAATTTCATATTTATGAGTTTTGAAAAGTGCTCAACAAGATGATAAAATTTCATGTGTCAATCCGAGTGTCCAGTACGGTGCGTGTTGCATGTTGGTGTTAGACTGATCTGGCAGACAGATAAAATACATTGTGAAAGTAAGAACTAGCGGTGCTACAGAATGGCACAGACTTTCCCGTATTAGTTTTCTATTTTCTTGGGTCTTTGCTAGCTATTCGGAATTGCCACATACTCTTTCTTGCCAGCTACCATCTATCATCGCCAAAAGTACATTTTTTTGTCATTTTCTTAATTTTTCGGTTTCCTATTGGTAGAACAGAAACATTAATTTTAGAATATTAAAGAACACAAAAACCTAGCCGTAAATGGCAATTTTCTTTTAAAAATTATGTGCCGTTTAAGAGAAAATGGCGTTTTAGCACTACTAAAAATGCGAAACTTGAAGCTCATTTTCACAGAAAATTTTGAATTTTCAAAATACTTTATTTGAAGTTATTTGAAGCACGTACACTCACAAATATAATAATGTTTACAAATTGCTAATAATGTGCATATTAAAGATGTGAGAGATCTTTCAAAACAATTACAATTATGTAATTTTTGAAAAAACAAAAAAATAACTCAACATAAACTTTACGCTATACTAATGAGTGTAATTAGCACTATCCGTGACAAAAGTTTCAAGAAAAAATTTGCAGCCATATACGAGAAAATGGCGTTTGAGCATTTCTGAAAATGCCGAAATTTGAGCTATTTTTTCGCAGAAAACGGTAGTATTTTCGAGAAACTTTACTAGACATTATTTAAAGCACATATACTTGTAAATATAATAATGTGAAAAAATCGTCGATAATGTAAATATTAACGACGTGCGAGGCAAGTAAAAATCTTTCATTTTTTGTAATTTTTGAAAAAAACCAACCGATAGACCAAAATGGCTTTTATGTCGTTGATACAGTACATTTAACACTATCCCTACCAGAAGTTTAAAGAAAAATTTGGAGCCGTTTTTGAGAAAATCTGGTTTTTGTAATTTTTTAAAATAGCACATATTGCACGCAATATTGCACGAAAACTACCAAAATTGTGAAAAACATTTACATGACCTTTATTAAAGAACTCAATATGCAGAATACATTTTATTTGAAGGAAAAATCTCCATCTTCAATTTTGTAGTTGGAGAAAGACGCCGAAAAAATTCAAACTTTCTCAATTTTCGAAAATTCAGAGCTGTACGTGAAAATCGGACCTATGCCATGTTAAAAAGTGTATTTTCCTCTATTCATACAAGAAATTTAAAGAAAAAATTTGGAGCCGTTTTTGAGAAAATGTTGAAAATCCCCGGGGGTCTTCATATAAAGTACCCCCAAATTTTAAAGAATCTTTTTCAAAATCACAAAGCTTCGACTAGAATCAGATCGACTGGGGAATATCAATTTTGAAGAAAATCGACCGAACGGTTTAGGCGCTAGCGTTGACCACAGACGGACAGACGGACAGACGGACAGACGGACGGACAGACGGACAGACGGACAGGCGGACAGACGGACAGACGGACAGACGGACGTTTTCCTTTCAATTGGGTTTTCGGTATCAAGGACCTAGAAAACAGTTTCTGGCTACACCACGTGTTAGGGGATTTTTTTTCTTAATTTAGCAACTGGTTTTTTCCACTTATTTGTTTTCACGGGCCGGCAATTATTTTTTTCCGCCAAAAATTGGCCATTTTTTCGCGCAGCATTACATAACTTTCCCTGTACTAAGTATATCACTCCGTGTATACGTACGTATACGGGAAAGTAAAAACAATGCATAAGTGAACAGAAGTACATCTATTCGAAAAATTATAGTTGATGGATTGAATTATTATTTTACGACCCGTCAACTGCTATCATAATTAGTTCCGTAAGTGTAGTGTACATTGTAGTATTTCAGGAAGTGGGTTGAGTTAGCTCTGAGCCAGCAATGTCGCTCTTTGCTGCGACTCTGACTGGGAGGTTGTAGAGTTCGAATTCTAACGATGGCGTAATTTTCGACACTAGTATAATTTAGTTAGGTTGAATTGCTGTCTAGAGAACAATTCCAGCGGCCAGCTGCTCTGATCAAAACTAGGCGATTGTATGAGCATTACTTTGCCAAACAGAGCACGCGTCGCACACTACTTTCCTTCCTCTTGATTTATTGATTGTTAGTGATTCCGGGTGCGCCAACAGCTAAGATCATTAGTCCCGTAAGTGTACTACTTGTTTTCCTCGAGAGGTGGCGGTGATGTTCCCCGCTGGATGGCGAGATTTGGCGCCGACCTACCATCGGCTAGTGGGGTTTTCACAACCAGGTATCTCAGCGGGACACCACTCTAGCAGGACAAACTAACACTGTGTTCTCCACCGGTCTCCCGGCATATGAGGTAGTGTAGTGCATGTACTGCAAGTGTAAGTTTGTGTTAGGTGTGAGGATAGAACAAGGAAGAGGAAGGAAAGATCGCGCGCGGTCCGAGGAGAATTCTAAGAGCCGGCTGCTCTGATCTGTAGATTTCTTTGGTTTCTCCGATCAATATCAGAGGAACGCCACAGCAGCACCCTAATAATCGAGCCATGGGCCGCGCGCGATCTTTCCTTCCTCTTGTCCTATCCTCACCCCTTCGATTACACACACACTAACACGCATTACACTACCACACATGTCGGAAGACCGCGCGGTAGCTTAGAGGGTGTACCGCCAGGGGGTCGCCGGTGGAAGATACCTGGTGGAGGGAAACCCTGCTAGTCGACGGTAAGACGGCGCCTGATGTTACCATGCAAGGAGGAAGATCACCGCCGCCTCTCGTAGAAAACGCACGGACTGCACTTACGAGGTTAGCAATTAATGCGCCCGCAATCACTAATAATCATTCAATCATTAATAGAAACAAACTACCGGCTCTGACTAGTCTCCTAAGAACTAATAGTGTAGAGCGTGAAAGAGTGTGTATTTAAGGCGAAAGGATGAGGGACAAAAGATAATGCCCGATCAGTGGCCCGTTTTTAAGTATTACTCCGGCTTACGCCTGGTACTGACCGGAGAAACCATAGAGAACTAACGTTTAGAAAACCAGACCAGTATAATAATTATTTCCCAACCAACGACACAACTCGACCTAGTTAGAACGTCTGGTGACGAAAATACGCCACAGTTGAGACTCGAACCCTAGGACCCCCGGTCAGAAACTCTGCGGAGTCCATAATTGTTCCTCTGAGCCATCTCAGCGTAAAAATCAGAATGTTTCCCCTCCGAAACCTGTATGTTTCTACTGAAATACCAGTATTTTCTCGTGAAAATACCGGTAAAATACCTCTATTTAGAGGTATTTTACCTCTAAATAGAGGTATTTTACCGGTATAGACGTGGAATAAAGGTAAAATACATCTAAAAATACCGGTATTTGACGTCTTATACCGGTATTTTTAAGGTATTTTGATTAAAGGTATAATAGAGGTAAAGGTATTTCTATACTGTTATAAATACCTTTACCGCTATTATTTCGGTATTCAGTCCCTGGCTAATAATACTACTAAAATAATACCCTCCACTTCTTTGAACATATGAATAGTCACTGAGTAATAACAGTAAGAGGACGAAAATATTTGGTACGCAACACATTTCCTCTAGTTGTTTCGAAGATGCTGGTAAAATTTGTTGTTTTTGTAATAGAACCGTACACTAAATGTCGGCCTGGAGGAAATAACACTAAACTGATTTCAAGGACATTTCTTGAAACGTGTCTTAGTATGTAGGTAGATTTTGTAAATAGCATTTTTTTGTTATCGCTTTCTAGTGATGCCGCCATTTGGTATTCTTTTTCTCGTTTCAACTAATAGGGAAGCGTTAAAAGTACGTCCTTCAGGTGAACGCGCTCAGCCACTCGAGAAAAGATAACATCTGGTTTCCTTCAAACTACTGTTTCCGGAAAGATCCAATGTTGCCCTTGATCGGGGACGCTCAGGAAATATGCGGAACTACTTCCGGTGAGGCTAATCACGTCTCTCTAGAGTGACGGAATATGTGCACTGCAGCCGACGGGAAACATTTTAAAAACATACTTTAGTGAATTGTGAAGCAACATTTCAGAATTGAGTGTATTTTAAGGTACTTGTTTAAGGAGGCGTAAAGCATTATTTTATATTAAAGTTTTCCTTCTACACTTATTTTGTCGTCAAAGGAAATTATGCATAAATAATTTCTTACAATCAATGTTTATTTTTTTATTAATTTTGTTTCGTTCTAGTTCTAGTGGAGGCGTAAAGCATTATTTTATATTAAAGTTTTCCTTCTACACTTATTTTGTCGTCAAAGGAAATTATTCATAAATAATTTCTTACAATCAATGTTTATTTTTTTATTAATTCTGTTTCGTTCTAGTTCAAGAAACTGGGGCATAAACTATTCATTTATTTTACTTATATATTTCTATTAGTATTAATTTGTGTCTGTCAATTTGTGACTAAAACGATCGTTTTCATTAATGTTTGTTCATTAATCTGTGTATTCAATTTATTTGTCAAATCAAATGGCATTCGTCGTCACATTGAGCGCGGCTCTTTTTGAGCATCCCTCGTCGAATTGCAGAAACGGATCATTCCGTAAATGAAGTGGTATAAACGGAAACAGATGATACCTTTTTTGTTGATAGATCGTTTTTTCTTCGTGTTTACGGCCGCGTCACCAGCAATACAAAGTATTCCCGTAAGTGTAGTGAGTTTTTTTAACACGGGAGATGGAAGAGATCTTGCCCCTCCGGGTGCTGTTAACCAGCGTTGACCTATACATATCGGCTTGCGGAGTTATCCCAACCAGGTCGATGACAAAATAATCTACGCCTGATGCCATCAATTGTGTAACTACATCTACCCATATTTCATGGTTCTGGAGTTTAGAGAATAAGTTTACTGATGCTATATACAGACAGACTCGGCAAATATCTTTATAAAGTCTTGGCACGTAAAAATAAACTATTTTATAAACTCCTTGCTTCATTTACTAACAAATGACGTTTTTTGAGATCTGCCACTTTTCTTGTGTGGCAGTGTAGTACATTGAGATGATATTGTGTATTTTTTTTTAGACTCGCGATTTTTATAACCAAGTTCCATTCACACCTTCATTAAGAAATGTATTTTTCAGGGTACTGCAAACATAAATGCATTGGAAGTTCTAGTATTTACATTGATGAAACAGTGTGAGAACAAAAAGAATATAAAGAATAGTATTCTCACGGCGAAACTGAAAACATATTTGTGACGATCTCATGTGGGGGAAGAGTTCAAATTCCAAGCACTTTTGTCCACAGAACCAGAGTCAGCCATTTGAAAATGTGATATCGCATGTTTACTACGAAGAGAGTAGTGACCTTCACAAAAGTTTCAGACGCAATATCGATCAGTGTCTGAATCCTGAAATGTCTCACATACAGTTACATACATGGAAATTGTGGCTTACAACTAAAATACTCAAAACTTGAATATGAAATGAATATGACGCGTTTTGGAACTCAACCATTGAAAAGATGAATCTAGATCAGTAATTGTAGACAAAGATTAATTCTTAAAAAGTTGAGAAAGTTTTAAAAATAATACACATTAATAAGTCTGTTTTAACCCTCTACTACGAACTTGACTCCTCCGACTTCGCGAAACTTCGAATATGTGCATGTACTTTTTCTACAACATTGATTCTTCTTGAACCTTTTTCCTTCTACACTTTTAAAGTAATGGTTCGCGAGCTTACTGTTGTGGAATGCTTTTGTCGGAAATTATCAGCCTTTGTTGGCGCACAGAAGACCTAACTTTACTCAGCACGTAAACAAATGCACGTTGTCGTCACTTATTCTCATTGGCTGACGGACACCACACTCCCCTTCACGGCGTCGTGCGCTATAGGAGTTAGGTAGGAGAATAGAGTAGGTTAGTAGAGTTAGAGTAGGTCTCTTTCAAAATTTATTTAGTTCCAGACTCTCCACACAAACAGTCGAAATAATTTTCTCCTTTCCCTTGATATAAAATCAGACACCGAGCGTGACCTTAACTGCCAACCTTCAGCTGCTAACGAACCTCTTTGAGATAACTTTCGTTCGCCAGACCGTCGGCGCCGCTCCTGCCAAATTTTATCAGTAGCAGTTCCGTTCTCGAATGAGAAAGTTCTAAAAGAATGCTATATATTTGTTTGGTTAGTGCAGGGCCGCTCAACCATTTGCTCCGAGGAGGAGCAGTCGGTTGCTCTCTCCTCTTCCGCAGCAGAAAGAGCAAATGACGTCATCAAATATCGATCGGTGACGTCTGGCACAGTGGGTCGCGTCGTATTTCTACGGGTATTTTACGTTGTTCGGAATGAAAAAGTCTCACTGCTCTGCGAAAGGATATTACGACAGGAAAAAAACTAGTGGTGCTACAGAACGGCACGGACTTTCCCGTATTAGTTTTCTATTTCCTTGGGTCTTCGCTAGCTATTCGGAATTGCCACAAACTCTTTCTTGCCAGCTGCTATCTATCACTGCCAAAGTACATTTTTTTGTCATTTTCTTAATTTTTTTAAATTCCTATTGGTACAACGGAAACATTAATTTTAGAATATTAAGGAACACAAAAACCTAGTCATAAATGGCAATTTTCTTTTAAAAATTATGTGCCATTTAAGACAAAATAGCGTTTTAGCGCTACTAAAAACGCGAAATTTGAAGCTCATTTTCACAGAAAATGTTTGAGTTTTCAAAATACTTTATTTGAAGTTATTTGAAGCACATACACTCACAAATATAATAATGTTTACAAATTGCTGTAATGTGCATATTAAAGATGTGAGAGATCTTTCAAAAAAATTACAATTATGTAATTTTGAAAAAACAAAAAAATAACTCAAAATAAACTTCACGCTATACTAAAGAGAGTAATTAGCGCTATCCGTTACGGAAGTTTGAAGAAAACATTACAGCCATATAGAGAAAACGGCGTTTGAGCGTTTCTGAAAATGCGACATTTTGAACTACTTTTCACAGAAAACGGTTGTGTTTTTTGAGACTATTTACTTGACATTATTTAAAGCACATGTACTCGTAATATAATAATGTGAAAAAATTGCCGCTAATGTAAATTTTATCGCCGTGAGAAATATGTGAAAAAATTACATTTTGTCATTTTTGAAAAAAAAACAACCTATAGAGCAATATGGCTTTTATGTCATCTGATAGAGTACATTTACCACTATCCCTATCAAAAGTTTAAAGAAAAAATTTGGAGCCGTTTTTGAGAAAATCTTGTTTTTGTAATTTTTTAAAATTGCACATATTGCACGCAATATTGCACGAAAACTACCAAAATTGTGAAAAACATTTACATGACCTTTATTAAAGAACTCAATATGCAGAACAAATTTTATTTGAAGGAAAAATCTCTATCTTCAATTTTGTAGTTGGAGAAAGACGCCGAAAAAAATTCAAACTTTCACAATTTTCGAAAATTCAGAGCTGTACGTGAAAATCGGACCTATGCCATGTTAAAAAGTGTATTTTCCTCTATTCATACAAGAAATTTAAAGAAACAATTTGGAGCCGTTTTTGAGAAAATGTTGAAAATCCCCGGGGGGCTTCATATAAAGTACCCCCAAATTTTAAAGAATCTTTTTCAAAATCACAAAGCTTCGACTAGAATCAGATCGACTGGGGAATATCAATTTGAAGAAAATCGACGGAATGGTTTAGGCGCTAGCGTTGACCACAGACGGACAGACGGACGGAATGCCGTCAATCGATTTTTAAGTATAAAGGAGCAACAAATCATGGATTTTGACCACACCACGAAATAGAGGATTTTTTTCTTAATTTAGCAACTGGTTTTAAACCACTTATTCGTTTTCACGGCCCGGCAATTAATTTTTTTCCGCCGAAAATTGTCCATTTTTTCGCGCAGCAATACATAACTTTCCCTACACTACGTACATCACTCCGTGTATACGTACGTATACGGGAAAGTAAAAAACATTAAAATACTCTTGTAACATTTATTGGAACAGTTACTAGATTATAAACATATTAGTGTGATTTGGAAATTAAAAACACGACAATTTGCAATGCAGCATGGGAAGAAAAGTATCTTTTTGTAGATTGGGCCGCAATGCCTAATGTTTAGTTGCAAAACAAGTGCTCAATAACACAAAGAAATTTAATAGAGTTTCACGAACTACAGAGCGGAGGGGTACACTCAAAGTTTGTTTACATGCGGAGTAAAGTTACAGCAAACGTAATTCACTTAGGGACTCCACGTCAGTAGCAATGTAACATTACACAGTTTATCATGCTGCTGAATATGAAAAGTATTATAAAGGTTGCACAAAAAATTATTAAATAAACTAGTAATAAAAATACTAAAAGTAAAGGAAATTAACATAAAAAATGAAGTTGATTGCAAAATCAAATACTCTAATTACACCTTTTAAATGTTTTTTTCGCAATATACTTTCTATAATTGGAAGAGATGGCATGGTGCTATTGAGCCGTAACATGCATTTCCGATTGTGATCTGTAATTGTACTTCTCATTCGAGATTTACAGATTTTCAAAGAAGCAAAAAATTGCTCACAGTTGTATGTTGATCCAAACGTACTTAATAATCGAGGAGTATTCCGATGCAATTTTGGAAAACGGTTTTGTAGGAAGTTCTTTTCCTAAATGCTTACGTTGTAGTATCGTATGCAATGAAATTAAATTCTTTTGTATTGTGTTATTTTACTGCCAAAACAACATAAGAACATCAAAATACATCCAAAACTTACTTCTAGTGAGGCATTGTTTTTCAGAACACTGAAAATTTCCTTTTGTTCTTCTTCAGCGTACTTGTCATTTTCATCAGCATGATTTAATGTATAATGTCGTTGCAAATTAAACTTCTTCACGTGAAACCCTTTATGTAAACTAAACATTTGGCATAGCTGCCGTAGTCGGCGAAAAGATACTTTTCTTCCCATACTGCATTGAAAATTGTCGGTGTAGGTGCTCTTGTCTGTGAAGTGCTCGCGTGGACTTCCATGATTCCGCGACTGGAGTTACCGGGACACTGTATCAGAGGTTATCGCCAAGCGCGCAACGCTCGGGCTCCGCGTGTCCGCTCTCGGCTGACAACACGGCTCTGCGCTGCCGATTGACTCTGCTTGAGCGGCCCTGGGTTAGTGAAAGGTGTGTTTGCTCGTTGCGTTGATTTTTGTTTCCACATCAAACACAATAAGTGAAGCAGCTCCCGGATAATCCGGTTTGAAACATTCGCAGGGGAAAAATCCCTCAGAAGTGGTGAGAAAGTTGTATTGATGTTGCTCGATTAGCAGCTAAAAATTCGTCAATGACTTTGTAGGAGGTGGAAGAAATGACTGCTGAAATCAGGTGTTGGTGTCAGAAGTGTTTGAAAACTGAATTAAGTCATTGGAAAGGTTCACGTAAGAAGAGATGTAGAGCAAAACAGGTGGAGGGCGAGTGCGATGAATTTCTTAATCTGCCATTCGTATTCACAAGCACGTTTTTTTTTGTAGAAACGAATTTCCAACATAAATATTCTTGATGTGATTAATGAAGATTTGGAACTGCCAAATTTTAAAAGAACGTCAGTGTATGTTCTATTGAAATTCGTGCTTTGGGCGGGATTTCACTGCTAACTTGCAAGAACACACGTAAATGTACGTTCTGTGGTATTGCAAAATATTTATACATTTGGCTGGGTATTTTGGGCGTATTAAAGAAGTACTACTGAAAATAATATGCTATGACAGTTCTGGCTGTGACGTGCCGGCATTTGAATATGGTCGTGGCGCGAATGGCGTAGCCAATCACGAACTACAGAGCGGAGGGGCACACTCAAAGTTTGTTTACATGCGGAGTAAAGTTACAGCGAACGTAATTCACTTAGGGACTCCACGTTCAGTAGCAAGTAACTTCCAATGAGTGCCCATTGCCAGTAGGTACATTTTGTTCTGATGCCCCTCTGCAAAAAGTGCAATGTACAGAAAAAATGTCTAACCTGTTAAGTACGTGTGTAAATATTTTTGCAGTCGCTAATAACCTTGTACTTGATGCGACTTTAAATAAAATAAATTTTAAAAAATATTATTGACAATTATTTGGAAGAAAATATTGCTCAATGGGTGGAGCAAATGTACAGTACTTTTGAGGGTATCTTCGGATCAACAAATTGAAAAGGACCATTACTCATCATTCGGAGAATTTTGTTTCGAATCTAGGGAAGGAGACGATAGTCAATAGGAATTTTTTGAGAATGAAGAACCCAAATAAGAAATAACTTAGAATGTAAAATACTATTACAGAATGAATAAACAAATGTGTAGAAGTTGTGCAGAACAAGTTGACTGAAGAAACTTGTCTAAAAAATTTAGTGAATGCGGTAGTAACATTTTTGTACTTGATTTTCAGTTCTAAAGTTATAGTAGTTTTCATTAATACATTTTTTAATATTTAATAAATTTTTATTAAATAGATAAATTCGTTAAATTAAAAGTCTGCATAACTTTATTAAACCATTCCTTATCACATGATATTTCTCATCAGATAACTTATTAACAAATATATCCTGATTAATGTTTCTTTAGTTATCATTAATTGTAAGTTTCAATGTTTTTCACTAAATACAAATCAATACTGTAATATTTGAAACAATATGTTATGAGTCCACCCGACTCCACGTCAGTACCAGTGTGACTGAATTCCCATGTCGGCAGCTAAGGGTTAGTAGTATTAGTATGAAAATTCCCAAATATTACTTTTCCTACTTCCAATTATTAATCCTTTTTATACGGAAACATACTTTAACGAATAATGATGAATAATGGAGGTAAAACGATGAATAACACAAGTCTTTAACCAAAAATTTGATTTTATAATTTTGGATAATCTTTATGCTTTTTGGTATGCTGAAAAAGAAAACGAAGTCCATCCTTGTCCATCAAGTACAGATACTTTTTAAAACCTTAAAACATTATTCATATTTTGTAGCTTAGGCATGTTTACATTTGTAACCAAAATTTTTCCTTAAACGATTTCCAACATTTTTAACTTACTATGTTCTAATAATACTCTCTCATAGTAGGTAATGTGGGCATGAAAGTTCTGTTTAGTTACGAATGTAATTGTTATCTGTTCTCTCAGAATTTATCTTCTGAAAATAATTAAGATAGAAATTCTTATATATGGAAATTGGAGCCCACTTGTCGCTCAATCTGCAAGTCCAGTAGTAGCAATTGAATGGAATACATTTAGTTAAGTCATCTAGTTGCATCAAAGTGATTAAAAAACGTTTTCTCAAGATTGAAAATGTATTTTGAAAACTGTCACGTTGTTGTGTTACCAACCGAGACTATTCCAGACTACTACTGTTTTAACTCTGGTGAATACACAAGCAAGAAGGACCAAAAAAGTATAATAGTTTCGTCAAAAAAGTGTATTATACATATTTTAGTTAAAGAATAGCAGATCAAGATAAAGTGTGGGCTCCACAAAGTATGGCAGCTGCGTAGAAAAACTTCGCTTGTGGTACAAAGAACAATTACAGTCTTTTAGATTTGCCATCCCAATTATGGAGGGAGCAAAAAGAACAAATGGATGACTTATTTTTGTACTTGTAATGTTTAAAATTACAATTCCAAAAGCCTTAAGTTGAATCTGCTATTCGTCCGGTACCACCTGGACTTGGATTGCCAGTTCCTCAGCTCCCTTGTGAATAGGGCAGTATTGGGTGAGGAAACAGATAGAGAAGCTTGTGTGGTGGAAAATTATGAAACAATGAGTTCGGACAAGCCAGTTTAGAGAACGAACCTGAGCTTATCTCTCAACAGGAGTTGAATGACTTAGTGAGAGGTCTTGGTCTTCCGAAAGATGCTGCTCAGTTAATTGACTCCCGAATAAAAACAAAAATGTCTTACTACCAGACAGTTATTTTTCATAGTATCCGACATCGCGAAACAGTTTTTGTTCCTTACTTTTCCCAGGATGAGAAGTTTGTTTATTGTAAAGATATTTGTGGACTGATGGGTAATTTGGGGTACAATATGACACAATTATAGGAGTCTACTCATAGACTCATGAAAGTGAAGTAAAGAGCTATTTCACAATACTTGGCAATACACAATGGCAATACTTATGCTTCAGTTCCAGTTGGCCATTCGGTACATTTAAAGGAATATACGACAGTTTGTATTAGTTCTTAACGCATTCGTTATAATGAGCATAAGAGTTGGTTTGTAGGGACTTAAAAAAGTTCTCACCATCCTCTTAGGTCAGCAATAAGGATACACAGAGTTTCCTTGTTTTTTACACCGGTGACAGAAATTCCCACTGCAACAAAAAGCACTGGCCAACACGAGAGCTCTGTTGCCAGGCGAAACAAATTAATTAGGAAACATTTTGTTCTCCTCTAATTATAAAGGTAGGTCTGATAAAGCAATTCGTTAAGTCTCTCAATGAAGAAGGTGAATGTTTGAAGTACTTATACTTCCTGGTTTAAGTGACGCTAAGATTAAAGAGGGAATCTTACAGGGCCAGACATCGGAAAAACGTTTATCAGATCACCAATTTGGTCAGACCATGTATAGGAAGGAGAGGAAAACCTGGAATTCTTTCTTGTTGACAAATTTCTGTTGACGTTAAAGCAAGACCTGCACAGCATTTTGCACTTTCACTGACTCAGGAGCTGCGTGCGAGCAACTCGGGTGCAAATGAGAAAATCGATGAAGGGTGGGGATGAGACCCAATCTAGGAGTAGGGACCACGAATCAGAATTAGAAAATGAAAATACATACAGTGGTGGATACAAAAGGTGGATATACAGTAGTGCACAGAACGTAAACAGTGAATTATGATCCTGGTAACTTGAAATACTAGACATAATCCATTGTATACAAATGGCATTTAATTTTGAACCATGGATCCATTTATTAGGCTCCAGGCATTCAATCTACGCGCCGCGTCGTGCTACGTCAGACTTCTCCCCTCCCCGCAAAGCTTCCTACTCCCCACTACTTGCACTTTCGGCGCTGCCACGGGCAGACAATCGCTCTCAAGTGCAGAATGCCCGCGGGAGCAGGCGTTGTGGAGGTCTTACGTAAGGGATCTAACTATATCGTGGAACGTATGTTGAAGGCTTTTAAAATGCCAGTTGCTACAGGAGTTTGAAGGTTCACTTCCTATACTCGCATGTGAACTTCTTTCCGGAAATTTGGGGGACGTCAGTGAAGAACAGGGGTAAAAATTCATTCAGGACATCAAAGGGATGGAACTTAGGTATTAGGATAAGTGGAACGTGAACATGATGGCGGACTATTGCTGGATGCTATAGCGTGTATCACCTGAAGGGCATACACCCGGAAGCGCACACAAAGAAGATTCCAAGAGGAGAAAGGAACAGGTTTTCAAAAAAATTATTGATTATTCTGCAAGTTTATATATGTATGGAATAATGTATTTGGTATTGTTAAAATAAGTAAATAAACAAAAAACTTTCAGTCGATTCTGTATTATGCTGTTATATCTACTGTCTTTAAAGATTGAACTCGAGATTGAAAAAAGTCTATACGTGATAGAGCAAAACTGACCTCACTTTCAGTTTCAGCATAAAAAAAACAAAGATCAGATGATATCAATAAAATTTTGAAATATTTTCTATTGTAGACCTGTGAATCTGCCAACTACTTATTTTTTGTCAAAGTCTTCTGATTATCATTGAAATATCTAAATTTTCAAAAATTGCCAATGCTCAAGTTTTTCTCTTGACGCGTCGGAAGTGTTAGTACATACGTTCCGAAAAGGGTCTAAGTACATAAGTTCATATCCCAGCGTTGGCAAACATAGGTTTATAGGCTGGAAACGCTTTTAAGAATTTAAGTAGTATGATATTACCTAACCGTTACAAATAATATGAGAAGTACTATTGCTGTTGCAAAAAGTACTAGCACCACTAGTTGTAGAATCACTAGTTTCTCGAATGTGTGAAGCGAGAAACATTGAGAAAAAACAACTTCAAAAGTCACTGTTTTGTTCTCATGATAACAAGAAAATACTATCTTAAAAATTCATAATCCACTCCCAAGTTCGGAATTTACAAAATAAACATTACTAGAAAATATCGTATTACAAGTGACCAATCGAAATTCAGCCGGATAAAACGCCACTCAGCTAACTCAATACCTGCCTCACTGCTAAACTCAACATTATCAACGCTTAGAAAAGGATGAACATTTGAATTTGCAATTTTTTAAAATTCCAAAAACTTATATTAAGATTATTTCAAGTTCAAGTTTTAACAAACTGATTTCATCAAGAAAAAACCTGTTATAAATACTGTCATTTTTCATAGTTACTTTTTGTTTGCAAAATTGAAAATACAGGTTCTTCGAAAATGAACAAGTTTTTAAGCGTAATTTGCTCTAATTCAGAGAAAAAACATTAGGAAAGAATGTGAGGCCATTTATGAGAAAAATAATTGAAATAACTTAAGCATAATTACATCAAAATTACACAAAATTGTACATGACCTTATTCATAGCCTACTTGTTCCAAACAAATTTTAATCGAATCTTTCTAACAATAATGTTGTACTTTTGCCATATTAACTGTTTACATTTTCGAAAATACGGTAAGTTTCCCGAAAATGGAACTAGCACAAATTTCTTTACTGACCACTGCTATATCCGAGGAAACAATTAAAAAAATGCCTAGGAGCCATTTTGAAAAACAAAAAGTTAGAATTCGCCTAATTTTCCCGAAACATTAAGCGAAAACTCACATTTTTTAATATTGTACCTGAACTTATTTTAAGATCTGCTTTTGATCTGATTTTGCACTTATTACGAAGAAGAATCTCTATCTCTAACATTGTAAAATTCGGAGAAAATCGACGAAAAAGGGTTCTTCCATTCACATCAGGGAGATCTAATGCTTTCCATGTCACTCAGGCTGGTGCGGGAGCTAAGTTGTTGGCAATCGTTTCTGCGTTAAAATTGACTGAAGTTAGAATGACAGGCTGTATCTCATGAATTGACCCCATGAGTTGTAAAAGTTTGCAAAACTCAAAAGGACATCGGTATTCTTTGCTTTTCGGTGAGAATGCAATGGTCTGCACCTCGTTTTTTTTAATCTTTTCTCCGAGTTTCACGTAAGTGCTTTCCTTGTAAATTGCACGTAGTTCTTGATTCCCCTTTTATTTATCTATTTACGTCAAAAACAGTTTAAATTGTGTGTGACGAGCTATGAGGAGAAGTGAAATTTGTGCACGTTTTCATAATTCTGTGATCTGTATCCTAAACCATATTCTACTCGAATTTTGAATACAGAAAAAAGAGCGGTTTTTTCAAATTTTGTTGACAAAAAATATTCGCTTCTATATAATAAAATATATTTCAAAGGTAAATTAGTTATAAATTTGTGTTCTTAACCCTCATCATGTTCTTTTTGAAAGAATAATACTTTATGGAAAACAATAATTTCAATAACTATATAGTTATAACAATAACTATATACGTTTCCCCTGCAGGGAAACTTTGGAAGAACGAACTGGAGATTCATGACAGTTACTTTCCCCAAATACGTACGATATTTATGTAATCGTATATTACGTACATTGACGTAACTTATGTTCATAAATTAAATGATTCATACGAATAATATGTAAAATTATTGCTTTTTGTCTCAGAGTGATCTGGGCCATTATACGCTCTCCTTCGATGGCTCTGGTGACAAATGAATCGAGGCTGACTACGAAATGGACGGCCGCATCCTTATGCTGCCCGTCACGGGCAGAGGTCGCTGCAAGCTGTGTTCAGTGAGTTCAATGATGGAAGACTTTGTTATATTCTAGTCTGATTCAATTCAAATAGTTGTTTCGTCATGAATTTAATGTTTCACATTGCACATAAGATCTGCGTCAATTACAAAATAAGAAAAATGCAGTTGTCTCTATCGACCGTGCTGAGAATGCGTCAACTAATTTCATGATTTGATTTCAAGTTTCAAAGTCAGAAATTCTTACTATTTTTTAATATTATCTAAAATAATGTTTTAAAAGCGACTGAAACATAATACACGTTTTAGAGGTGTCATCTTGATAAAATTACTTGAGATAATTTATTAATAAAAACTAGTAATTGTAATTCTACAATTTTATGAATATTTCAATTCCGTGCATTTTTAATGCACCCTGCTTTATTCATAATTTCAACTTCTGCATCAAGCAGATCATATTCACAAAGGTTGTAGGTCAGAGATGAACATTTAATGTACTAATGAAATAGTCATAATTTTGCGCCCGGTACTAGCTGCCGGAAATTACCATTGATACCAGAATACCAGAAAAGAAAAGACATACTTCGTAAAGCACTAACAAACGAATTTTTTATATTAAAAACCACCCCACCAAACTAATTCCAATTCAAACAAAATTTGTACTTAAAACAATAAGAAAACTATTTTAAAAACACGCATCCATAATCGAAAATGAATTGCATGTTAATTTCCAAAATTTCATTATTAGAAAGCGCACTTTATAGTTCTTTTTTTATTATACCCCCTAATTAACTTTGTGAACTGATATAACAGTATTGCTTCCAATTTCCAATATCTTTGAAAAATTATAACTTAAGACACATAAAGTACAATAATGGAAAATTATAACTTTTATATATAATAATATATATATAATATATATAATATATATATATACATTTAAAATCTTCCCTTGTTTTGTATTATTTGATTTCGGCGACTTTCGAGTTTTTTCTAGATTTGAATTTCCATGTACTACGGTATACATTTACCGATGAAAATAAAAGGGTTTATATTCTTCTATAACTACTCCGCAGTTTCACGGCTTGGAATTTATGTACTAATCTTCATTTTGCTCCATTTAATGTTATTTCAAATATGTGTATATTAAAAATGAAATTAATGTTAGCTTTCTATTGCAGCTAATATGAAAGCAACTCTGAACCAAAAGAAAAGAAATCAGAAGAATGGAAAAAAACATACTTCGATGTGACAGACTTTGTTTTGTCCATCAAGAGTCTCGACAAGATGCAAGTACATTTTGAGAACTTGTTCAACGGGGACAAAGCACTAGGTAAGCAAGCATTCAAGCAATTAAAAATGATTAGCCGCCGATAGGTATCTGGTAAGAGGGTAGGGCAAAACCGAAAAGCGACTCCAGACTAGAGGGATTAGAAAACTATTTTGTATGAGGAAGCCTGTATCATTGTGTACAGTCATTAGCTTTTTATCTATAATGAATCAGACACTTCTGAGCTCAAGAACACTTTCTTACGTACTGAATCAGGTCTTCTGTGGGAGTTGCTGTCGTCTTTATCTGCGGAAGATTTCATTTTGTATCCGTCAAGAAAAATCAACGGACTCTCCACATAGGATTTTAATATTTCCCAATAAAGTAGAATCTTTAATAGATTTTAAACTGGAGATAGATTTACAATTTCGGAGATCTACTCGTATCCAATCCTAGATCCAGATATAGTTTTTCAAGAAAGCTCCCAAAGAGAATGAGAGTCAGAAAATAAAATTAAATAAAATTGTTGGCAATTCTAAAACTGTTTTTAAAAATAAGGCAAAAAATATGCCAATGTCCGGTTCTGCTTGCTACAGTATATTATTATTCTACCCGTGCATCTCATTACTGGTACTGCGTAGGTCATGATACCTTGAATGAGGTTTCTACCTCCGAGCTTGGTTGTGAGAAGCTTCGAACACGTGATTTTATCCGGATGAGGTCATAACTTGTTGTCTGGGGCTTGCTGAAGGCCTCGGTGCTTGTAGTTTCTCCTCCATGAACATGTCGCTATGCCGTGTTATCTGAAAGTTCCATATTCGAAATGATGGATACATCGGCGGATGTCGGGAGTATAATGAGTATCTACACTTTACTGACCTCATCTGCGCTTTCAATTACGTAGTTGTTTCAGTCGCTCTGCTGTCCTGGGTTCTGGATTCCGAACAAAATATTGCGTCAAATAGTTAAGTCCAACCAGATGAGAGCGGACCCGAATAACTGTCGCGATACTTGCACCGCGAGACAACCGACCTGGTATGAATTTAACTTATTGTACTTCTTCACTTTTAAAATGTTTCTCTTCTCGACCGGGAGGGCATGTCAGCTGTGACCCTCAATTCCAGTTACGAGAGCCGTTGATAACCAATTAGGCGCTTTTTCCACTGCCTGTCTAGGTGTAAGCCTAACTTTTTAGCCGACACCATGTTGACAACCTTTTTTTACTTTGCCGTATACGTACGTATATACTAGCAGTAATATACATAGTGAAGTAGAACGTCTCTACATACATATACTTAGTGTAGAGAATGTTACGTAATGTTGAAAAACCGGCGATTTGTAGACACAAAATCTCGTACTGTGGGGCCCAGATACCGAAAAAGTGGATTATCACTTTCTAAAGTGTAGTAGGCCCTAAATTACTCCCTCTAACACATTATTGTAATCAGATTTCAGAAATTGTAGGTCCTGATACGAAAAAGTGTTTCTTTTTAAAACGTCGGTCCGTCTGTTGGTGTATGTGAACAACACTAGCGCCTAAATTATATTTAAGGATTGTTTCCAAACTGAATAAACCTCTATTTTGCCTCACTCAAAGCTCTGCGATTTGAAAAACGTTCTTAATAATTTCGGGTCACTTTGCGATGAAAACTAGGACAATGCTAATCGCTGACGTTTCCATGGATAATGCTAATCAC
>JAHLJT010000631.1:227477913-227499819 GCA_031308135.1 Acheta domesticus
CACTCGTGCCACGGAACTCCCGCTCGTGGCATCGACCTTGACAACACTGAATTAGAACGATTCAGAAATCGAAAAATGTATTTCTTCATAAACGTAACAATGTGTTATTTTCATCATGTGCCAACCTACTTAAAATATAATAGCTCATACGTCATCAGTAGTCAATAGGTTCAACAACCAATGCGGAACGGCGTCGTTACCTGACGTTGTAGCCAACTGCTGTAAGAGAAGAAAAAATCAACTCCAGTTCCTTGACGAATCTCCGAAGTTAACGGAGCATCATTTCTAACAAAAATGTTGGTGAAACATAACGATGCGTCACATATTTTCACGTTCGTCAGAACTGACGACGCAGCAAATTACAGATGTATATTTCATAAAGATTACGCGAATTCACATAGCAGCTTTCCCAGACTAGGTACTTTGCAATATCCACTCAATATGCATACTCCAAAAAGCAAAAACTACACAATGTCTCTCTCACCCAGTCATGTCTTTATCTGTTGTTCCTTAAGTGATCTCTGCTCGCGTACCTAAATCGTATCCAAAATTAAATTCGCTATCCAAATTAAAGTAAAAAAAAGGTTTCATTCAGTGTTAAAAATGGCGTCTATTCAGGAGGAAAATACGATCGTGAATGGAATGTCAATGAACTTAAGCGGCAAGAAAACATATTTGGATTATTTTTAAAACACCACGAATCGCATGTCACTGCACCCGATTATTTGCTGGAGAAAGTTTTTATATCTCAGGCTACGTGCCGTATACAAATAGTGAAATGACGAATGTGTCACCTGCCTGTGACTTTACCATTTTTATGTCCAAGAAACTCACACACGAACAAATATTGACTCCGAATTCTATATACCTTGAATCCGCTGGAAATAAAATAACATTAAACTTCACATCATTAAACATAATAGCTGTGTACAAACCGCCAAACAAAACCAATCCGTTATTAGCGTAGCAAACCTTTTTAATGTAAATAGCCCAACACTCGTGGCCGTAGTACTAACAAAGAAGAGTCTGAGGTTGTATCTCAACAACTCGGCAAATAAAAAAATTTAAAAAATTGCAGAATTTATATCCGCCTCTTATATGTATTTGCCCCTCTCACCCGACCCTACTCGCTATGTAACCAACGCCAATGTTATCCCAGATAATTTGAATGTCGTCTTTTAAGTGAGAACATTACCTTTCCAGAATACCGAAGCACATTCCCAGAGCTTGACATTGACCCGAGGTCATATACCTTTCAATGCCAATTGACAAAGCTAACTACAAAAAATTAAAGGGAAATACCAATAATGCCTGCAATAAATATTCTGAATTAATACTTTCCAATTTCACGTGCCAAAACAGCTTAGTAACTTTAAATAACAATAACGTAGAAAAATTCTCTAAAGCGATAAATGTGGCGTACAAAAAATTAAAAACAACTTTAGTGAATGCTAAAAAGTAAACCAATGCCTTTAAAATTAATAAATCTAATCAAAAATAATAATAATAATAATAATAATAATAATAATAATAATTTACGGACGTTTCTGGCAACACTCCAGGTGATAATATATTAAGCACAATGAGATAATATAACCGATAGAACCCTTATTGATAAACTACACTTAAAGAACTGCAATAGAAATCCACCTTAACTCAGGACACCTTTGATTTACTGTTAAACGACTTATCAAACAAACGTTAAAATTTCCCTTTTGCAGCATTGTTCGAATACAATATATACTGACACAGAAAAATCATACTCCCTGACGATTTGAAAAACACCTTCAAACCACACCCCAATACCGACGTAAACTTTAAGGCAAGAATAATAAATTATATCAGTTCTAATATTTCGACTGTTGCATTTCCCATCAAATTCATTTTTCCTTCCGAAACTGTCGCAGTTATTAAACTCCTAAAATTAAGAAAATCTCAGGGAACTGACGATATTAATAAAGCCTGCATCAAAACGCTGAGTAAGTCGTCTGTAGCGGTTTTAACGAAAATATTAATGCGTCTTCAATATGCTAATATTTACCCTCTGTTTGGAAAAGAAGGTATCATATTACAAGTCCGTAAACCAGGCAAAACCATAAGTAATTTGGAAATGTTAGTTAATCAGTCTTACAATTTTATCAAAAACTTTCGAAGGCTGAATCCATACAAGGCTATCTAAGTTCATCCGTAATATTAAAGGTATCTCGCCCGAACCATTTTACCACCGACCAATTGGTAAATCTTACTGAAATCAAAGCTCACGGTTTCACCAAAGGAAATACAGTATATCGCAAACGTCTTTCTGAGATAAGCCAGACATATGACAAGGTATGGTATTTAAGCTTGTTATTCAAAGTGCATACTTAGGTATACCGGAATTCCTATTTCAGATTACGGAATATTTTCTTACGAGCAGATAGTTTTTAGTTAATGAACACGACCACATCTGACGCTCATAATATTCCCGCCGGAGATTCCATAGGATTCCGTTCTCTCTCCTTTACTATTTAACATTTTCATCCACTGCTTCCCAATCCAAGGTGAATTCAAAATAGCCTTATAGGCTGATGACGTTGTACATTTTAGCTATAAGAGCGATATAAAAGCGAAGGAGAGATGATCCAGATATTTTTATTTAATAGACACAGAAGTGGGAAAAAAAGTAAATCACATGGAATTTCATGGAACTATACCCACATTAGGCCAACCGACCCCCCCCCCCCGAACTTGAGCATTAAAGGATTTTTTTTCCCTCGGAGCTTTTCACTCTTCTAGAGATTCCTTTTGATACAAGGAAATCCCACATTCACGCAGTAGTAATACTTTGATTAAAACCTCAAATTGTTCTGTTAGGATGTCTTGAATTCCGAATAATACTGTACTGTTTGAATAATTTTATTATTCAAATTCATACCGTAACTTATGCGTGTCCTGTGTGCGCCTAGTAACCTCCAAAAGCTAGAAGAGGTAATCCTTGAGGCACCATGTTTTATTTCAAATTCACAAATCCATCGCGAATATTCTGCCACTAATTGAACACTTAAGTCAAATAGCTCACCACTTCTAACAGTTTTTTTCGCTTTACCTTCTTTCACAATTAATAATTAATCTGGGGCGTTGTGCTTCACTACTCCGTATTTCACCATCCATAATAAGCAACATACAATCATCCATCTCAGCATACATTAATAATAATTATGCAACAAACACAAATTAATAAGTTAATCATGCTCAATTGGAATGCAAATGGATTAATCAATAAAGTCAATGAATTAAAATACTTCTTGCAAGATAAGAAAATTGACTTTGCATGTATAACTGAAACACATTTAAACAGCAGTGTAAAATTCACCATACCAGATTATAAAGTAATCAGGACAGACAGACAAAATAATAATGGAGGAGGAGTAATGATACTCATAAAGAGCACAATATCATGCTATCAAATAATACTACCACCAACCCCTGGTATTGAGACAGCAGCAATTAAGTTCAATAATAACAACAATCTGGAAACTACACTAATAGTAGCATATAAGCCCCCCAATATAAAAATCCAAAATACCAATCTCAGCAGTATTATTAATCAACACACTCCAACAATAATCTTAGGAGATCTTAATGGGAAACACATACAGTGGGGAAGTAAAAGTAATAATTTAGCTGGGACACAATTACTACAATTAATAAACTACCACAAACTTAATATAATAGCACCCAATGAACCAACCTACTACCCATATGATCACTCTAGGAACCCAGATATATTAGACATAGGTATAACAAATATACAACAAACATTTTTCTCCACAGTACACCATGAAATGGACTCAGACCATCTACCAGTAATAATAACAACACAACATCCACTCTCCATACACTCACCCATTCCTCAGATCAACACACACATAATCAATTGGCACAAATTTAAAAATAATGTAAAAACATCCATCCCAAAATTTAAAATATTAAATACCCTCCAGAAATAGACCAAGCAATAACAATACTCAATACTATTATATTAAGAGAACTACAGAACAGTAAATCAAACAAATCACTTATAAACACACACAATAAAAAAAATGAACTACCCAAAAGCATAAAAAATTTAATATACACAAAGAATAAAACAAGAAGATTATGGAATCACACTAGAAACCCTGAAGTCAAAAAGGAACTAAATCTATTAACCTATATTACCAAAAAAACACTTTTCACTCACAAACAGCAACAATATAACAACATGATCCAAACATTAAGCTCTAGTAACAATACATTGTGGCAGTTCAAAAATAAAATACTTAACAAAAAGAATACTATTCCTCCACTTAAAACTAGCACAGGCAAAAAATTCTCACCTTTTGAAAAAGCTGAAACCCTAGCAAAACATTTTGAAGATACATTCAAACCCAATGATTCCCACCCACACAACCTACATCAAACAATCACACAGATAGCTACATCTCCTAATTATGATGTACCCTCCAGAATCAGATTCACATCTCCTCAGGAAATAACAAATATAATAAAAGCACTCCCCAATAAAAAGGCCCCAGGACATGACAGAATAAACAATAAAATACTCAAAAATCTACCAAACCAAGCCATAGCATTCCTAAATAATATTTATAACTCTTCATTAAGAACAGGATATTTTCCACTTTTATGGAAACACTCTATAGTAATACCCATACCAAAACCAAACAAAAATCCATCAAATGTAGAAAATTATAGACCAATAAGCTTGTTACCCTCTTTATCAAAAATTCTAGAGAAAATCATTCAGAAAAGACTCAACAATTATCTCAACAAAAATGGTATCATCCCCAGACATCAATTTGGATTCACAGAAAAGCTATCAACCACTCATCAATTATTAAGAATCACTGAACATATTCATACAGCATTCCAGAGAAAATTACACACCATATCAACCTTTCTAGACATTTCCCAAGCATATGACAGAGTATGGCATGAAGGTCTCATGTACAAACTTAAAATTAATGGTACACCCAAGTACTTAACCAACATCATCAATAGCTTCATAAGCAATAGAACCTTTGCAGTTTCAATAGATAAACATCTCTCAAACCCCAAACCAATTTTGGCTGGACTTCCTCAGGGCTCCCCATTATCACCTATATTATTTAATATTTACACTGCTGATATCCCTACATCCAACACAATCAATATAGCACAATTTGCAGATGATACAGCATTGTATTGTTCTAGCACATCACTTGATATATTAAAAAACACAATACAACAATATCTAAACCAAATCAGTGCTTGGTCAAACAAATGGAAAATTAAATTAAATCCATCCAAATCAACAGCAAAAATCTTTTCATTAAAAACCATTTCAACACCACCACCTCTCACACTGAACAGTAACATTATTCCTTGGACTCCACAAAACAAAACAGTGAGATATCTAGGACTACATTTAGACACTAGACTTAACTGGAAAGAACATATAAACATTAAAACACAACAAACAAAAGTCAAACTCATCCAATTAAAACCATTAATAACAACCACAGTAAAATAACAATAGAAAATGCTAAGCTCATATATACAACAGTAATAAGACCCCTAATGCTATATGCCTGTCCTGTCTGGATTAATGCAGCAAAAACCAATATCCATAAATTACAGGTCATACAGAATAAATTCCTGCGAACAATAACCAATGCACCCTGGTTCATCACAAACAAACAACTTCATAAAGAAATTCAAATAAAGCCTATCATACATCACATCACCAAGTTATCCCATAATTTTATAACAATTTACCATCAATTACACAACTATCCCAATATAACCTAGGCAAAGCACCCAGAAACGCAACCAGAATAAAAAATAGGTTTCCCAAGCATGTTTTTTATATACAATTTGCCAATTTGGATGATTCCTTGTGAGGTGCTCAGTGGGTTTCCTCTCCCTAATAATTAGTTTGTAAAGAAGTAATAGTTTAGTTTTTTAACGTAGATAATAAGCATCAGAGAAAGTTTGAGAAAGTTTGTATTGCTAAACTGAGCCATGTATAATCTTCAAAATAATAAAAATTATTTAAAAAAAAAAAACTCCGTATTTCAAAATTCCGAAAGTATAAACAAGCAACGCCGTAACTTCAAGTTTCGCCATAGCACAATCATACTTCCCATTACTACATTTTAGATTAATATGAACTTTGAATAGATAAATCTCGCTGAACCAATCTTATAACTGGGGAGCGGATTTCTACAATTTTGCATATTTTTGTCCTTTGCTTCTGGGCATAGCTAAGCGAAATTTCTTAACATTTTGTTAGACTTGGATGCTTTGTAGATTAATTTGTTTGTGCATATTTGCATGTATTTAATCGATTTTTCTTGGGGGACATATTCTTGTAATTATAGGTACATATTTTGCATATTTCCTTAAAATAAAGACTTATCTCTACAACGTTTCATTTTTTCATAGCATACATGTATATTTATTCGTGAGGGTTCATAAATTATAACGTGTCAAAGTTTGCGTTGTTTTTGTTTTCTATTAATATTTGTGTAAATGTGGGATACTTTTTGATATAACATTTTTTAAACCAGACAGAAGAAATGCAACAAGACATACACTGTATTTCACTAAAGTGAATATTTTCTTCAATTATTTCCCCTGCGAAAAAAGTAGATTATACCATGTTTGCCGAAAAATATATATTTTCACTCCAAGCATGCTTCTTCTGAATTTTATCTGAAAGGATTATATAGGAAAGGAAATATTGTTAATTTTTATTGCATATTAATGTGCATATTTCAGAATTTTTGGGTTATAAATGCGTATTCTTAAAAGCATATTTCAGCATTTTTATGGCACAAAAATCCTATCCCTACATATAACCAAAGATCATACTCATAATATTGTTAAAATCGTATTTTAGCATCAGTCGATGTAGAGAACACTTGTACAATTGGAAGTACATACGAGGATGAACGAGTTCTTCAACCACAAGTACAGAAAATGTTCAAAATGCACAAACCCTTGCTGAACCACAAAAACTGAAAATATTTTAATGCAAAATTTTCAGAGAATGATTGTAATATATTTTGAAGATACATAGAATAAAATTATCAGTAGTTGGTAGTCAAGAAAGGAAAGAGGGTATTTTCCCTGAGGTCAATATAGTAATGATGGATATTTGAAGATTATATTTTTCGTTCGTCTACCAGTTTTTCAGTAGGAAAATTAATATATTTTAACGTGGCGTGCGCGAAACCCTGTTTCTAGTGCTTGTTAGCCGTGTGCGAAATAGCTAATTTTTTTCACAGTGTGCCAAACATCGCGACGCAAGTGGGAAACATATTCAACGATTCACAATTGTCTTTCGTCTTTATTATTTACAAACAATAGTGTTACGACACCGACTGGAATCCACTTACTTTTGTACTAATAAGGTATTTCTAGTTATTTGATATTTAATTAATTCCTTATTATAATTATTTCCTTTTCTTGATGCATTGTCTTTTACTCCACCGTGTTAAAAAATAGTATACGCAATATGGGCGCGAGATCATTCTCGCCCTCGTCTCTTTATCGTCCTCGATACGCTTGCCCGACAAACTCGCGACTCGTGAGTAAATAACCAGTTTCGCCAGATAGACAGGGACAAGGGGATGGGAGGGGAAAGGGGGAGACGGACAGAACAACGTCTGCCGGGTTTTCCTAGTAGTGTATAAAATCTTTCCTAATATAAGTATTAATGGCGTGAGACACATCTCAAATAAAAAAATACATTTGCGTAAAGGTTGAAAAATCAAACAATACATTAAAATGACACCAATATCACGGTCTCAAGCGCTCCAAAAAAAGCGCAGGAAATTTTTTACTAGATATAGGAATGAGAATTATCCACTTTTTTCGTGGTCAGGACCCTACAATAAGACTTTCTATAATATTATTCTTCCATGTTAACTTCCTGACATACTACTTACCTACGTAAGTGGTATGCGAAAAATTTAAAATGAAGAAAGTCAACGAACACAAACAATTATAAAAGAAAATAAACAATTTTATTCACAAACAACGAGCACATTGAGTGAAACAAACGTTAAAAACCTATTTTGTTTGCAAATAACGTAGAGCAAGGCGCCCGGCACCGCCAGGAGCCGCTAGGGGAGAGCCGGGTCGGGCTCTCAGTCGAGGAAGACGTCGTCGAAGGGTACTTTCTCGAAGATGCGCTTGGTGATCTGGTGGAAGACGGCGCCGAACGTCTGCTCGAACGCCGGCCGCAGCTCGCCCCACAAGTCGCGCCAGTTCTCGTTCATCAGCGTGTTCATCGTGTCACCTGCAACAATAAATGTTCGGAAATTAAAGAAAAGCGAATGGGAATGCGCGGCGTGTCGAAACGTGTACTGGGAGAGAAGGCTCAGGGCATCAACTTATGTCACTGTAGTCTCTCTGACCGGGAGGTCCTAGGTTCGAGTTTCACGGTGGCAGGATTTTTGACACTAGCTGGTCAGGTATAGCTCGACCACTTACAAAAAAAACAACATCGTGGCATCGCTTACCTCGGGAGGCGTGGCGAAGCCATCCCCCACTGCTCCCGAGGGAGAGCTTAGCTAAATTCAACGACCGCCTGCAACGATAACTGATTCGCTATTGCAACTTAGTTCTCACGTTTTAACACTCTAGAGTTCCGGAGGTTCGTCAAGGCCAGGCTGTTTCTCCCTGCCAGCCCAGGCCGAGGCGGGGCGGCAGCGAGGGCTCGTCAATGCGGACAAGTCGAGCCTCTAGGAGGGGGAAGCCTCCCCTCCGCCACTTTTCGCGCATGCGCAGTCCAGGATTTTGTTCTAAGTGGTCGAGCTATAGGTCGAATTCAGTTGCTGTCTGGAGGAGAATTCTTGCGGCCAGTTGCTCTGATCGTTACTTTTCCGTGGTTTCCCCGATCAATTCCGAGCGAGTGCCGAAGCAGTACTCAAACAAGTCACTGACCGCACGCAGTCTTTCCTTCCTCTTCCTTGTCCTATCCTCTCACCTTACACATACTTACACTAACATGCACTTCACTACCACACATGCCGGGAGACCGGTCGGGAGCTTAGAGCTGGTCCCGGCTGAGGCGGTGCCCCACTGGTGGGAGATACCTGGTTAGGGAAAACCCCGCTAGCCGACGCTAGGTCGACGCCAGATCTCACTATCCAGCGGGGAAAAGATCACCGCCGCCTCCCAAACAAAACATGCTTACGGGACTAATGAGCCTAGTAGTTGATGCGCACTAACAATCAATCAATCAATCAAAACTTTTCCTTCTTTAATATTACGAAATGTGTAATTGAATATTGTGATGAATACTGATTGTGCTTATGGTGAAAACTCTCCACTTTCCCGTAAAGTAGACTCTCTCTTCCCTCGTTTTCCCGCGTGAACTCACACTAAAATTATTGGGGAGGATACTTCCAACAAATAAACTATATTCAATGTTCAGTTCGTGTTCCATTGACCTGAGCACTGTTAGCAGAGTAGGATCTACTAGGCTAAAGGTCTCAAATAAACGTTTCTCACACCGTAATCTACAGAATGAACTCTTCCTGAACATTCTATTAAATTTTTGCTGGTACGGCGCTTCCCGATATAACCTCACCTGCTCAGAGACGTGCAGAATCTGCAAGTAAAAGTAAATGAGACGGACAGAGAGCGACACACAGAGGCAGACATGGACAGGGTGAGGGAGGGAGAGACAGTGAGAAACGGAGATGGGAGGGGAAAGAGGGAGATGAAGGGCAGAACGTCTTTTCCTAGTGATATTTCTTTAACTTGCTCCAAAATGGATGGGTATTTAGAGTGTACCCCTGCTTGTGACCGTAAAGATGTGTTAGAAGCGTCACTTATTTTACCTTTAAACTTTCTGAAGGATTATAGTGTTTAAGCTATGAAATGCCAATTTAATTCACAATCATTGGATTCATATGACTGAATTACATCCACATCCATATTGTTCAGTAGCGCTGAATATTACGAGATCATGCTGCAGCTTACCAGACACGAGATCCATTTCCAAAAGACTGTAGTAAGGTTAACTTTAAAGCTCTGATCAATGAAGTGAAGCATACACTCGAACCTTATGTGTAAACGTGGTTATTACAGTTGAGATGTCTGTCACATGACTCTCACATACGGTCACGATGTTACAAATGGTAAATAATCCTCTTATACTTCAGTGATGACCGAAACGTTGGCAGCTCTGCATAGGAAAGCGGCGTCTTGAATTTCACGTATTTTTAAACTGATTATCCAAAATCTAATAGGAATTGGATAATTGATTATCAGACTGTAGACAATCGTCTCCTGTATTATTTCAGTAGTATACCTTTGGGTTCCGGCTCTCAAACGCAACCAGTCTTTATAAATGAGGGCTCTAAAGAAAGAGAATTTCACTTTGACTTTGACGAATTTCACTTTGACTTTAAAAATATGGATTTCTTTAAAAAACGCATCGAAATATTCATGTAAAATGCAACCCTTAACAAATGTCAACCTATATCGACAAATACCTCATAAACAAAGCGTTTTAGAGCCTTACAAAGTAAAATTTTAAGGCCAACGGCCTCAAAGAAGCGTTTTTCACACCATGATCTACAAGATGAGACATTCTCCAATTCATTCAATTAACTTTTTGGTTCCACGCTTCAATACTATCAAGGCCACCTCAATATTTCAGCCCTTCCTGCTGGTAGCAATTTTTGGGGACGACACGCTTAGAAGGCTTAGATTCGACAATATTTACGCTTTCTGTTAATACCGTAGTTTGTGCAGTCTGACGAGGTTTATTTGCATAATCATTAATTCAAGATTTGCTCTCCAGCAACAACTAGGAAGTACTATTATAGTTGCTTGATACCTATGAAGATTGTTTCTTATGCGTGTAGTGAAACTATTCGATTAACGTTTTTTCATGGTCTGTAAGTGCTGTGTACTTAATTGTGGAGGGATGTGGGTGTTCAGTGAAGAGTGAAGACTGTATTTGTGTTTTACCTGTACCAATATTTTTGTTATCATTCGATGAAATTTTCAAGTCAACAGGTTCAGACACTTAGCTTTCTCAAAAGTAAAAAGCTAATATTTTTGTGACTATCACGAAAAACTAAACCCTAACTGACAAAGAAAATTGAATAATTACTTTAAATGTCTTTAAGTAAGTTTTGGGAATTGTTCCAAGCAAATTCTCCATGATATTGAATAAATATTTATTGAAAATTTCTTTTACACATTAATTTCATTGTTTTTATTTTTATTTGTAAATGTGTTAGTACATTGCAAGTTACCTTTATATATTTTAAACAAATCAACACGTTTCGTTACCTACTTTCCCTCTTAGAATGAAAATAGAAGGATAGGGATGAGTGTGGTGTCTAACATGCGAGAGTTCTCTCACGGGTACGCAGAGGTAGTGGGGGAAAACTTGTAGCTATGGCACAACATAAAGAACAAACTTTTTAAAGTAGCTAAAGTAAAATAGCTTGAAATAAATGGAAAACAAAAATCGAAACGCGCTAGCCTACAATACTACGTGAATCAATTAAAACACAACTAAATTTAGAATTATAGAAAGAATAGTGCAAGTCACCCGACAACTGCCAACGATCGCAGTCCAAACGCACGATTTAAATGTTGGCGATATCTGGAAGTATGTACACCAACGCCCAGCTGCAGACTCATATTGTAAATAAAACACCGTTTGATATTATAATTCAAGGTGTCGGTTCGTTAAGATATTAAAAATGCAAACACAGTTTGAGCAATATTCCCATGTACCGAAGTGGGCTTACTAATGCCTACTAAATTGTTTATAATGCTAACAAATGGTATTTAGTACTCAAAGGTGAAAACATTAGTTTGATTATTTTTTGGCTCGGAATTGCTTTTCTTGGACGTAAGGACGCAGAAAATAATTCAATTCTTTTTAGTAAACAAATAATTTTTCAATTTTCTCACCCAGCAAGCTGTCATCCTGACTCTCCAAACCCACTCGGTTCTTCATAACAAATCAAGAAAAGTTAAATAATATTGTAATTAGTAGGTCTGTTTTTGCCCGATCCGGTATTTTCGCACTACTTTACTGGCTTTCTCAAGAGTAAAAACTTTTTCTATTATTTGACTATCAAGGAAAGCGAAAAGCTAACTCTCAAGGAAGATTGAAACATTTCTTCAAATGTTGTTTTTAAAGAAGTGTGAATTGTTCCAAGAACATCTCTCTGTAATGTTGAATAAACTTTAATTGAAAATTTGTTTCAAACATCAATTGCATTGTTATTTTGTTTGATATTCTGTAACTACATTAGTAGTTCCTCTCCTTTATGGGAAGGTTAGAGAAAGGGTGGGATTTAACATGCGAGAGCACAGGTACGCTAGTATAGATTATCTTTTACGCCGTATTTAATTTAGCCCAAAATCGAGGGAGCATATTCTAGGAGGACATTCTTACTTGGTCGATAAAAAGCGGGTTTTCGTTCACAAAGGAATAAGAGCTTTTTCCTAAATATCGTGATTTTTTTTCTTTAAATGAAAGGTAGCGGGTCCCAGAGGTATTATTGCTTGCTATTATAAACAGGTTATTTAGTACTCGTATAAACACGAAATTTTAATGAAAGCGTAAAATAAAAAGAATTAACCCTTATCTGCCATCGTTTGTTCATTTTGTCGTTTTCAAAATCTCTTACATTCCATGTAGTTTGTTTTCATGATTGTTTTGTTTTGTGATTTGAAATAGGTTTTTTGAAATATGACTGTTTCATAACGAATTTATGTTCGAAAAATGAATGATCATTTTTAAACGATAAGATTAGTTAGTGAATATAAACGGCAATAACAATATCTAGCAACCGTCTGACAAGGATCTTGAAAAAATGCAATGATTATAATTGCATTTGATGAATTGCGTTTTTATGTTACAGCGAGTGCTTAACAAGATATTCTGCTATAGTCCGTCACACAGATGTTTGTAAATATAAAACATTTCAATTGAATATTCAGAGAAACATGTTCATGTACTCTGGTTTCACAGTGAGTAGTGATTTTAGGGTTTCAGAAAGTGCCTCTCAATTCATTAATCTTGTAAAACAATTTCTTAACGACATAAACAATATTTTCAAAATTTTCGGTTTTCAGTATCAGGTGTGTACTGTACTCTTCGATAGTAACTTTACTACATATCTTTCTGTTGTGCGATTCTATCTCACGGGTTCAGCTACTGTATTGTTTATTTAATGTGGTACATTGAGAGTGGTACTACAACATGGGTTGTAATAAAATGGGTGATTTATCGTACAGCAATATGGGACTGAACATTTCGGCTCCGGAAATTTCATCAAACTTTTTATATGTAATTGAGGATGTAGGCAGTCTACATCGGAACCCGACTTTGTCCACAAAGCGTGAACGATAACGTGTATTTGCTCAGCAAATGTTATTCTGAGTAAGGTGCCCAAAGGTTACTTAGAATATTGACAACTCTCCAAGGCGTGGACAGAAGTCCGTGAAAAGCGATATCTTTACACACATGACCACATACAGAAGAACCAGGCTGTATAAAGCAATATTTATTGTTAGTAGTTACCGAACAGTAAGCACACACAATTTGACCCGGTCGAGTTAAAGAGAACTGAATGAGGCTGTAAAGATCTAAAAGTCCACAAAAAAACAGTTCTCCAGCTTTCATGAACCGTAATGTTAATGTAACTCAGTCAATTGTCAAAGAGAAGCCGTAATGAAAATGAAGTGAAAACTGGAATTATTTTATAATAACGTGTTGCTGTTAAAGCCGCTACCCACCAGACCTCGAACGTATTTCAACTCACGCGGGTTCTAAAACATCCGGGGACGCACGAGGCCATCAGAGGAAAGCTCACGTGAACACGTTTACTCCTGCTGCGGCAAATAATAACACACCATCAGAGAAAAGTGCAGATTCCGTACAAGTTCTGCCCATCTTGGCCAACTAGTCTAGCCTAAACGAGATGCACGGTATGTGGCAAATAATGTGTGATTTAGTTTCATTTGAGGTTCCTGTGCTAACGACCTCGCAAGGCAGTCAATTATGCAGAACAAGGTGAATCGAATATGCGAAAAAAAGTATGGGGTCAATGTCTCGCAGTTAGGAAGCGAAACTCTGTGATCTTCCGAGTTCAACTCCGAGCAGAAAAGTGTGTGACCCTTCTGTCTCCTTCCATACCCGCTCCCGCTTGTAAATTTTATGACTGACGGTCTAGCTTCTCTCACTTCCAAGCCCCAGAGTCAAGGTCCGAGTAACATTTATGTTCTCTCTGGCTTCACGCGGTGTTTCCGGGGAGTTGGACCGCATTCCTGCAACGCCAGGTGGTAAAATCCTTCCACAAGTTAGGTAATAACGTTCACGATGGCTGTTCTCTCAGTTTTCGTAAGAAAAGCGACTCTGAAAATGATTGCGTAATGCTTTTTAAAAGTTGTTAGAACTTTAATAAGTACATATTTCTCTCGAAAATGAGAATAATGACTTCTGAGGAACCACACATCACTGTCCATTATGGTTCTACAACTCTATTCTAAAAGTGGAGTTGTTGTTTCTTATTGTAGTGCCTACAATCGAGTTTTTTTAGGAATGTATCCTTTCCGATTTATGTAAGAGTGAGTTCGAGATTTATGCCTCGTGTCCATACTTGCTGTTTCTGCTATATAAAGCAACGTCAGCACGCTGCGATTAACAGACAAGTAAAGTTAAAAATTCAGAATCATTCAGGATGAAAAACGAGGCAGTATCGCCTTCTACCTAATCAGATAAACAAACGTTTATAAATTAATTTTACTGAGAAATGCTTTGTTACTGCACAGCAGTTTCTTAATAATTTCTTTAGTTCTGTAAGGTAGTTTTGTAAGTTAGTATTTCTATTAGGTTGTGCTCATCAAATCAGAGAGTCTAAAAAGAGCTAATCAAATATCCAAGTTTGGCCGATGAAAAATTAAATTTTTTGGAAACAAATGACAAAAAACGCAAATTTATGAATTATTAGAAGGGAGAGTGAATATTACAACCATAGCACGACAAAGGTAGGTAAGTAACAAGCGAGATTACACGCGATCTTATCTGCTGGAGTCATTCTAAACCCTCTGATCTTTGTATACTTATTACTTGTTGTAAATAAATGGAATCAAAACATCTGATTTTTACCTTCCCCTATACGTACGTATACACAGGAGTGATATACGTAGTATAGGGAAAGTTATGTAATGCTGCGCGAAAAAATGGCCAATTTTCGGCGGAAAAAAATTAATTGTCGGGCCGTGAAAACGAATAAGTGGATAAAACCAGTTGCTAAATTAAGAAAAAACATCCTCTATCTCGTGGTGTGGTCAAAATCCATGATTTGTTGCTTCTTTATACTTAAAAATCGATTGACGGCATTCCGTCCGTTGTCCGTCTGCCCGTCTGTGGTCAACGCTAGCGCCTAAACCGTTCGGTCGATTTTCTTCAAAATTGATATTACCCCAGTCGATCTGATTCTAGTCGAAGCTTTGTGATTTTGAAAAAGATTCTTAAAATTTGGGGGTACTTTATATGAAGCCCCCCGGGGATTTTCAACATTTTCTCAAAAACGGCTCCAAATTTTTTCTCTTAAATTTCTTGTATGAATAGAGGAAAATACACTCTTTAACATGGCATAGGTCCGATTTTCACGTACAGCTCTGAATTTTCGAAAATTGTGAAAGTTTGAATTATTTTTTCGGCGTCTTTCTCCAACTACAAAATTGAAGATAGAGATTTTTTCTTCAAATAAAATTTGTTCTGCATATTGAGTTCTTTAATAAAGGTCATGTAAATATTTTTCACATTTTCATTTTGGTAGTTTTCGTGCAATATTGCGTGCAATATGGGCAATTTTAAAAAATTACAAAAACAAGATTTTCTCAAAAACGGCTCCAAACTTTTTCTTTAAACTTTTGGTAGGGATAGTGGTACATGTACTCTATCAATGACATAAAAGCCATTTTGGTCTATCGGTTGGTTTTTTCAAAAATTACAAAAATGTAAATTTTTTTACTTGTCTCTCACGTCGTTAATATTTACATTATCGGCGATTTTTTTACATTATTATATTTACGAGTATATATGCTTTAAATAATGTCAAGTAAAGTTTCTCGAAAACACTACCGTTTTCTGTGAAAAGTAGCTCAAATTTCGGCATTTTCAGAAATGCTCAAACGTCATTTTCTCGTATATGGCTGCAATTTTTTTCTTGAAACTTTTGTAACGGATAGTGCTAATTACACTCATTAGTATAGCGTGAAGTTTATTTTGAGTTTTTTTTGTTTTTTTCAAAAATTATATAAATGTAAATTTTTTGAAAGATCTCTCACATCTTTAATATGCACATTATCCGCAATTTGTAAAGATGATTATATTTGTGAGTGTAAGTGCTTCAAATAACTTCAATAAAGTATTTTGAAAACTCAAAAATTTTCTGTGAAAATGAGCTTCAAATTTCGCATTTTTAGTAGTGCTAAAACGCCATTTTCTCTTAAACAGCACATAATTTTTAAAAGAAAATTGCCATTTACGGCTAGGTTTTTGTGTTCTTTAATATTCTAAAATTAATGTTTCTGTTCTACCAATAGGAAACCGAAAAATTAAGAAAATGACAAAAAAATGTACTTTTGGCGATGATAGATGGTAGCTGGCAAGAAAGAGTATGTGGCAATTCCGAATAGCTAGCGAAGGCCCAGGAAAATAGAAAACTAATACGGGAAAGTCTGTGCCATTGTGTTTCTGTTTTTTGACAAATAAATAAATAAAATAAATACGGTCATGCTTAATTTTTTCAAAATACGAGTAGTTTTTCTTTAATTTTGTGACAAACGTAATAGGCCGCTGTAAATTTACTGCGCTTCGGACAGCTGGATGCGTCGTAAATTAGAATGTGCAATTTTGTATATTATTTCTTTCTTCGTTTCTTACATTCGAACTTTGTTATAGACTTACACATTAATATTTTAGAAATTGTTTATTTTGAAATATTTGAAATAAGTAAAAGAATTAATAGCTCTCAGAATAGCGACAATGCAGGGTCTGCAACAGTGGAATTCACTTTGCGCTCGCGAATATCTGTGAATTAGTGTCATTGTTGTGACCTAATGGAGCTGTATGAAAAGGAGTTATAATTGTCTAATTTATGTTGATATTTGCAGACAAATATTTAGTTTTGCACCAAATGCTGTACCATTTGTAGTGAGTAGAGAATTTGTTGCATGGTTTTAAAATACTCTTCCCTAATCATGGCCCAATGGATGACATTTCTATATTTCCAGGGTATCAGGCTTCTTTTTCCAATACAGGGTTACAAAACTTTTGCATTCTATTTTTGTGAAGTTGTAGAATTCACATAGTTCTGACAACACTGCAATGGAAATAGTGAGTTCCAAGCGAAGATGTTAGTAGCGCATAAAGTGCAATATTACAGTACTACTTAGCTGTTTCCTCTAATACGGGAAAGTAAGTGCTGTTGTAGCACCACTAGTTTGTTTGAGGGTGTGTGTTGAAATGTACAAACATGTAAAATGCAGATGTGGAAAGTTGGTATTGGTGATGCTCTTTTGTTTTTATTGTTTTGTATGTTGGTACTTGATTGAATAAAATGAGAACACGGCTTTGTTCGTTGTGTTTAAAAAATATAAAATTTGTGTTGTTTATATTGTGCAACCAGATAATACAAAAACATAAATAACAAGACATTTCAGTTTTCTGAAAGTAGAACCGAAATATTACTTTACGAATGTTAAAGAAGCGTAAACCTCGTAATAAATAGCAATCTTCTTTGAAACATTTTGAGCCACTTGAAAGGAAATGGCGTGTAAGCGTTACCATAAATGCGAAATTTTAAGCTCTTTCTTCACAAAACATTTTTGCGTTTTCGAAAAACTTTATTAAAAGTCATTTAAAGCACTTCCATTCATAAATGCAAAAATGTTTACAATTTGCTGTAAATTTGCATTTATGGCGGGAGAGATACTTCAAAATTATATTTGTGTAATTAAAAAAATAGAAAATAACACCCCAAAATGAACTTTATCTCATATTCAACAGTGTGATTAGCATTATCCATGGGAAACGTCAGCGATTAGCATTGTCCTAGGTGCTTCATGCAAAGTGACCCGAAATATTAAGAACGTTTTTCAAAATCGCAGAGCTTTGAGTGAGGCAAAATAGAGGTTTATTCAGTTTGGAAACAATCCTTATAATATAATTTAGGCGCTAGTGTTGTTCACATACACCAGACAGACGGACCGACGTTTTAAAAAAGAAACACTTTTTCGGTATCAAGGACCTACAATTTCTGAAATCTGATTACAATAATGTGTTAGAGGGAGTAATTTAGGGCCTACTACACTTTAGAAAGTGATAATCCACTTTTTCGGTATCTGGGCCCCACAGTACGAGATTTTGTGTCTAAAAATCGCCGGTTTTTCAACATTACGTAACATTCTCTACACTAAGTATATGTAGTGTAGAGAACGTTCTACTTCACTATGTATATTACTGCATAGTATATACGTACGTATACGGGAAAGTAAAAAAAAGGTTGTCAACATGGTGTCGGCTAAAAAGTTAGGCTGACACCTAGACAGGCAGTGGAAAAAGCGACTAATTGGTTATCAACGGCTCTCGTAACTGGAATTGAGGGTCACAGCTGACATGCCCTCCGGTCGAAAGAGAAACATTTTAAAAGTGAAGAAGTACAATAAGTTAAAATTCATACCAGGTCGGTTGTCTCGCGGGTGAACAAGTATCGCGACAGGTATTCGGGTCCGCTCTCATCTGGTGGGACTTAAACTATTTGACGCAAAATATTTTGTTCGGAATCCAGAACCCAGGACAGCAGAGCGACTGAAACAACTACGTAATTGAAGCGCAGATGAGGTCAGTAAAGTGTAGACTCAATTATAACTCCCACATCCGCCGAGGTATCCATCATTTCGAATATGGAACTTTCAGATAACACGGCAATAAGCGACATGTTCATGGAGGAGAACTACAAGCACCGAGGCCTTCAGCAAGCCCCAGACAACAAGTTATGACCTCATCCGGAATAAAAGCACGTGTTCGAAAGCTTCTCACAACCAAGCTCGGAGGTAGAAACCTCATTCAAGGTATCAGACCTACGCAGTACCAGTAATGAGATGCACGGGTAGAATAATAATATACTGGAGCAAGCAGAACCGGACATTGGCATATTTTTGCCTTATTTTTAAAAACAGTTTTAGAATTGCCAACAATTTATTTTATTTTATTTTCTGACTTCAATTCTTCTTTGGGAGCTTTCTTGAAAAACTATATCTGGATCTAGGAGTGGATACGAGTATATCTCCGAAATTTAAATCTATCTCCCAGTTTAAAATCTATTAAAGATTCTACTTTATTGGAAATAGTTAAAAATCCATATGTGGAGAGTCAGTTGATTTTTCTTGACGGATAGAAAATGAAATCTTCCGCAGATAAAGACAGACAGCAAACTCCCACAGAAGACATGATTCAGTACGTAAGGAAAGTGTTCTTGAGCTCAGAAGTGTCTGATTCATTAATAGATAAAAACTAATGACTGTACACAATGATACAGGCTTCCTCATACAAAATAGTTTTCTAATCCCTCTAGTCTGGAGTCGCTTTTCGGTTTTGCCCTACCCTCTTACCAGATACCTATCGGCGGCTAATCATTTTTATTGCTTGAATGACTTGCTTACCTAGTGCTTTGTCCCCGTTGAACAAGTTCTCAAAATGTACTTGCATCTTGTCGAGACTCTTGATGGACAAAACAAAGTCTGTCACATCGAAGTATGTTTTTCCATTCTTCTGAATTTCTTTTCCTTTTGGTTCAAGAGTTGCTTTCATATTAGCTGCAATAGAAAGCTAACATTAATTTCATTTTTTAATATACACATATTTGAAATAACATTCAAATGGAGCAAAATGAAGATTAGTACATAAATTCCAAGCCGTGAAACTGCGGAGTAGTTATAGAAGAATATAAACCTTTTATTTTCAATCGGTAAATGTATACCGTAGTACATGGAAATTCAAAATCTACGAAAACTCGAAAGTCGCCGAAATCAAATAATAACAAAACAAGGGAAGATTTTAAATGTATATATATATATATATATATATATATATATATATATATATATATATAAAAGTTATAATTTTCATTATTGTACTTTATGTGTCTTAAGTTATAATTTTCAAAGATGATTGGAAGTTGGAAGCAATACTGTTATATCAGTTCACAAAGTTAATTTAGGGGTATTAATAAAAAAAGAACTATAAAGTGCGCTTTCTAAGTAATGAAATTTTGGAAATTACTATGCAATTCATTTTCGATTATGGATGCGTGTTTTTAAAATAGTTTCTTATTGTTTAAAGTACAATTTTGTTTGAATTGGAATTAGTTTGGTGGGTGTTTTTTTAATAAAATTCGTTTGTTAGGGCTTTACGAAAGTATGTCTTCTTTTCTGGTATTCTGGTATCAATGGTAATTTCCGGAGAGCTAGTACCGGGCGCAAAATTATGACTATTTCATTAGTACATTAAATGTTCATCTCTGACCTAGAACCTTTGTGAATATGATCTGCTTGATGCAGAAGTTGAAATTATGAATAAAGCAGGGTGCATTAAAATGCACGGAAATTGAAAATATTCATAAAATTGTAGAATTACAATTAACTAGTTTATTAAAATAAATTATCTCAAGTAATTTTATCAAGATGAAACGCTCTAAAAACGTGTAATTATGTTTCAGTCGCTTTTAAACATTAATTTTAGATAATAATTAAAAAATAGTAGAATTTCTGACTTTGAAACTTGAAATCAAATCATGAAATTAGTTGACGCATTTCTCAGACGGTCGATAGAGACAACTGCATTATTTCTGATTTTGTAATTGACGCAGATCTTATGTGGCAATGATGAAACATTTAAATTCATGACGAAACAACTATTTGAATTGAATCAGACTAGAATATAACAAAGTCTTCCATCATTGAACTCACTGAACGACAGCTTGCAGCGACCTCTGCCCGTGACGGGCAGCAGAAGGATGCGGCCGTCCATTTCGTAGTCAGCCTCGAAGTCATTTGTCACAGAGCCATCGAAGGAGAGCGTATAATGGCCCAGATCAGCTCTGAAGACAATAGCAATAATTTACATATTATTCGTATGAAATCATTTAATTTATGAAACATAAGTTACGTCAATGTACGTAAATATACGATTACATAAATATCGTACGTATTTGGGGAAAGTAACTGTCATGAATCTCCAGTTCGTTCTTTCCAAAGTTTCCCTGCAGGGGAAACGTATATAGTTATTGTTATACTATATAGTTATTGAAATTATTGTTTTCCATAAAGTATTATTCTTTCAAAAAGAACATGATGAGGGTTAAGAACACAAATTTATAACTAATTTACCTTTGAAAATATATTTTATTATATAGAAGCGAATATTTTTGTCAACAAAATTTGAAAAAACCGCTCTTTTTTCTGTATTCAAAATTCGAGTAGAATATGGTTTAGGATACAGATCACAGAATTATGAAAACGTGCACAAATTTCACTTCTCCTCATAGCTCGTCACACACAATTTTAAACTGTTTTTGACGTAAATAGATAAATAAAAGGGGGAATCAAGAACTACGTGCAGTTTACAAGGAAAGCACTTACGTGAAACTCGGAAGAAAAGATAAAAAAAAACGAGGTGCAGACCATTGCATTCTCACCGAAAAGCAAAGAAATACCGATGTCGTTTTGAGTTTTGCAAAATTTTACAACTCATGGAGGTCAGATTCATGAGATACAGCCTGTCATTCTAACTTCAGTCAATTTTACGCAGAAACGATTGCCAAC
>JAHLJT010000631.1:227500819-227513534 GCA_031308135.1 Acheta domesticus
CACATTATTTGCCAATACCGTGCATCTCGTTTGGCTGACTAGTTGGCCAAGATGGGCAGAACTTGTACGGAATCTGCACTTTTCTCTGATGGTGTGTCGGCTTTTATTTGCCGCAGCAGAGTAAACGTGTTCACGTGAGCTTTCCTCTTATGGCCTCGTGCGTCCCCGGATGTTTTAAGAACCCGCGTGAGTTTGAAATACTCGAGGTCTGGTGGGTAGCGGCCTTTAACAGCAACACGTTATTATAAAATATCCAGTTTTCATTTCATTTTCATTACGGCTTCTCTTTGACATTGACTGAGTACTTAACATTACGGTTCCTGAAAGCTGGAGAACTTTTGTTTTGTGGACTTTTAGATCTTTACAGCCTCATTCAGTTCTCTTTAACTCGACCGGGGTCAAATTGTTTGTGCTTACTGTTCGGTAACTACTACCAATAAATTGCTTTATACAGCCTGGTTTTTCTGTATGTGGTCTGTGTGTAAAGATATCGCTTTTCACGGGCTCGGTCCACGCCTTTGAGAGTTGTCCAATATTCTAAGTAACCTTTGGGCACCTTACTCAGAATAACATTTGCTGAGCAAATACACGTTATCGTTTCACGCTTTTGTGGACAAAGTCGGGTTCCGATGTAGACTGCCTACATTCCTCAATTACATATAAAAAGTTTGATGAAATTTCCGGAGCCGAAATGTTAAGTCCCATATTGCTTTACGATAAATCAACCCATTTTATTACAACCCTGTTGTAGTACCACTCTCAATGTACCACATTAAATAAACAATACAGAGCTGAACCCGTGAGATAGAATCGCACAACAGAAAGATATGTAGTAAGTACTATCGAAGAGTACCAGTACACCACACCTGATACTGAAAACCGAAAAATTTTGAAACTATGTTTTATGTCGTTAAGAAATTTGTTTTACAAGATTAATGAATTGAGAAGGCACTTTCTGAAAACCCTATCACTACTCACGTGAAACCAGAGTACATGAACATGTTTCTCGAATATTCAATTGAAATGTTTTTATTTTACAAACATCTGTGGTGACGGACTAAGCAGAAATATCTGTTAAGCACTCCCGCTGTAACATAAAAACGCAATTCATCAAATGCACTACATAATCATTGCATTTTTCAAGATCCTTGTCAGACAGTTGCTAGATATTGTTATTGCCGTTTTATATTCACTAACTAATACTTATCGTTTAAAAAAATGATCATTCATTTTGAACATAAATTCGTTATGAAACAGTCATATTTCAAAAAACCTATTCCAATCAAAAAACAAAACAATCTACAACAAACTACATGAATGTAGAGATTTTGAGAAACGACAAAATGAACAAACCTCGGCAGATAAGATATTCTTTTTATTTTACGCTTTCATTAAAATTTCGTGTTTATACGAGTACTAAATAACCTGTTTATAATAGCACAATAATACCTCTGGGACCCTGCTACCTTCTTAAAGAAAAAAAAATCACGATATTTAGGACAAAGCTCTTATTCCTTTGAACGAAAACCCGTTTTTTATCGACCACGTAAGAATGTCCTCCTAGAATATCTCCCCCTCGATTTTGGGCTAAAATTAATACGGCGTAAAAGATAATCTATACTAGCGTACCTTGCTCTCGCATGTTAAATCCCACCCTTTCTCTATCCTCCCATAAGGAGAGGAACTACTAATGTACTTACAGAATATCAAACAAAATAACAATGCAATTGATGTTTGAAACAAATTTTCAATTAAAGTTTATTCAACATTATAGAGAGATGTTCTTGGAACAATTCATACTTCTTTAAAAACAACATTTGAAGAAATTTTCAATCTTCCTTGAGAGTTAGCTTTTCGCTTTCCTTGATAGTCAAATAATAGAAAAGGTTTTTACTCTTGAGAAAGCCAAGTAAAGTAGTGCGAAAATACCGGATCGGGCAAGAACAGACCTACTCATTGCAATATTATTTAACTTTCCTTGATTTGTTATGAAGAACCGAGTGGGTTTTGGAGAGTCAGGGTGCCAGCTTGCTGGGGTGAGAAAATTGAAAAATTATTTGTATACTAAAAAGTATTGAATTATTTTCTGCGTCCTTACGTACCTCAAGAAAAGCAATTCCGAGCCAAAAAATAATCAAACTAATGTTTTCACCTTTGAGTACTAAATACCATTTGTTAGCATTAGAAACAATTTAGTAGGCATTAGAAGCCCACTTCGGTACATGGGAATGTTGCTCAAACGATGTTTGCATTTTAATATCTTAACGAACCGACACCTTGAGTTTAATATCAAACGGTGTTTTATTTACAATATGAGTTTGCAGCTGGGCGTTGGTGTACATACTTCCAGATACCGCCAACATTTAAATCGTGCGTTTGGACTGCGATCGTTGGCAGTTGTCGGGTGACTTGCACTATTCTTTCTATAATTTTAAATTTAGTTGTTTTTTAATTGATTCACGTAGTATTGTAGGCTAGCGCGTTTTGATTTTTGTTTTCCATTTATTTCAAGCTATTTTACTTTAGCTACTTTAAAAAGTTTGTTCTTTGTGTTGTGCCATAGCACAAGTTTTCCCCCACTACCTCTGCGTACCCGTGCGAGAACTCTCGCATGTTAGACCCACACTCATCCCTATCCTTCTATTTTCATTCTAAGAGGGAAAGTAGTTAACGAAACGTGTTTATTTGTTTAAAATATATAAAGGTAACTTGCAAT
Source organism: Acheta domesticus (assembly GCA_031308135.1). Taxonomy (NCBI): domain Eukaryota; kingdom Metazoa; phylum Arthropoda; class Insecta; order Orthoptera; family Gryllidae; genus Acheta; species Acheta domesticus. The sequence continues at coordinate 227,503,536 of JAHLJT010000631.1, forward strand.
GTACTAACACAATTACAAATAAAAATAAAAACAATGCAATTAATGTGTAAAAGAAATTTTCAATAAATATTTATTCAATATCATGGAGAATTTGCTTGGAACAATTCCCAACACTTACTTAAAGACATTTGAAGTAATTATTCAATATTCTTTGTCAGTTAGGTTTTTTTTTCGTGATAGTCAAAAAATATTAGCTTTTTACTTTTGAGAAAGCTACGTGTCTGAACCCGTTGACTTGAAAATTTCATCGAATGATAACGAAAATATTGGTACAGGTAAAACACAAACACAGTCTTCACTCTTCACTGAACACCCACATCCCTCCACAATTAAGTACACAGCACTTATAGACCATGAAAAAACGTTAATTGAATAGTTTCACTACACGCATAAGAAACAATCTTCATAGGTATCAAGCAACTATAATAGTACTTCTAGTTGTTGCTGGAGAGCAAATCTTGAATTAATGATTATGCAAATAAACCTCGTCAGACTGCACAAACTACGGTGTTAACAGAAAGCGTAAATAAAGATTGTCGAATCTAAGCCTTCTAAGCGTGTCGCCACAAAAATTGCTACCAGCAGGAAGGGCTGAAATATTGAGGTGGCCTTGATAGTATTGAAGCGTGGAACCGAAAAGTTAATTGAATGGATCGGAGAATGTCTCATCTTGTAGATTATGGTGTGAAAAACGTTTCTTTGAGGCCTTTGGCCTCAAAATTTTACTTTTTAAGGCTCTAAAACGCTTTGTTTATGAGTTATTTGCCGATATAGGTTGACATGTGATGCGGGTTGCATTTTACATGAATATTTCGATGCGTTTTTTAAAGAAATCCATATTTTAAAGTCAAAGTGAAATTCGTCAAGTCAAAGTGAAATTCTCTTTCTTTAGAGCCCTCATTTATAAAGACTGGTTGCGTTTGAGAGCCGGAACCCAAAGGTATACTACTGAAATAATACAGGAGACGATTGTCTACAGTCTGATAATCAATTATCCAATTCCTATTAGATTTTGGATAATCAGTTTAAAAATACGTGAAATTCAAGACGCCGCGTCCTATGCAGAGCTGCCAACGTTTCCGGTCATCACTGAAGTATAAGAGGATTATTACCATTTGTAACATCGTGACCGTATGTGAGAGTCATGTGACAGACATCTCAACTGTAATAACCACGTTTACACATAAGGTCGAGTGTATGCTTCACTTCATTGATCAGAGCTTTAAAGTTAACCTTACTACAGTCTTTTGGAAATGGATCTCGTGTCTGGTAAGCTGCAGCATGATCTCGTAATATTCAGCGCTACTGAACAATATGGATGTGGGATGTAATTCAGTCATATGAATCCAATGATTGTGAATTAAATTGGCATTTCATAGCTTAAACACTATAATCCTTCAGAAAGTTTAAAGGTAAATAAGTGACGCTTCTAACACATCTTTACGGTCACAAGCAGGGGTACACTCTAAATACCCATCCAGTTTGGAGCAAGTTAAAGAAATATCACTAGGAAAGACGTTTTCTGCCCTTCATCTCCCTCTTTCCCCTCCCATCACCGTTTCTCACTGTCCTCTCCCTCCTCACCCTGTCCATGGTCTGCCTCTGTGTGTCGCTCTCTGTCTGTCCTCATTTACTTTTACTTGCAGAGTCTGCACGTCTCTGAGCAGGTGAGGTTATATCGGGAAGCGCCGTACAGCAAAAATTTAATAGAATGTTCAGGAGAGAGTTCATTCTGTAGATTACGGTGTGAGAAACGTTTATTGGAGACCTTTAGCCTAGTAGATCCTACTCTGCTAACAGTGCTCAGGTCAATGGAAACACGAACTGAACATTGAATATAGTTGTTATTTGTTGGAAGTATCCTCCCAATAATTTTAGTGTGAGTTCACGCGGAAAACGAGGGAAGAGAGAGTCTACTTTACGGAAAAGTGGAGAGTTTTCACCAAACACAATCAGTATTCATCACAATATTCAATTACACATTTCGTAATATTAAAGAAGGAACAGTTTTGATTGATTGATTGATTGTTAGTGCGCATCAACTACTAGGCTCATTAGTCCCGTAAGCATGTTTTGTTGGGAGGCGGCGGTGATCTTTTCCCCGCTGGATAGTGAGATCTGGCGTCGACCTAGCGTCGGCTAGCAGGGTTTTCCCTAACCAGGTATCTCCCACCAGCGGGGCACCGCCTCAGCCGGGACCAGCTCTAAGCTCCCGACCGGTCTCCCGGCATGTGTGGTAGTGAAGTGCATGTTAGTGTAAGTATGTGTAAGGTGAGAGGATAGGACAAGGAAGAGGAAGGAAAGACTGCGTGCGGTCAGTGACTTGTTTGAGTACTGCTTCGGCACCCGCACGGAATTGATCGGGGAAACCACGGAAAAGTAACGATGAGAGCAACTGGCAGCAAGAATTCTCCTCCAGACAGCAACTGAATACGACCTATAGCTCGACCACTTAGAACAAAATCCTGGACTGCGCATGCGCGAAAAGTGGGGAGGGGAGGCTTCCCCCTCCTAGAGGCTCGACTTGTCCGCATTGACGAGCCCTTGCTGCCGCCCCGCCTCGGCCTGGGCTGGCAGGGAGAAAACAGCCTGGCCTTGACGAACCTCCGGAACCCTAGAGTGTTAAAACGTGAGAACTAAGTTGCAATAGCGAATCAGTTATCGTTGCAGGCGGTCCTTGAATTTAGCTAAGCTCTCCCTCGGGAGCAGTGGGGGATGGTTTCGCCACGCCTCCCGAGGTAAGCGATGCCACGATGTTGTTTTTTTTTGTAAGTGGTCGAGCTATACCTGACCAGCTAGTGTCAAAATCCTGCCACCGTCAAACTCGAACCAAGGACCCTCCCGGTCAGAGAGACTACAGTGACATAAGTTGATGCCCTGAGCCTTCTCTCCCAGTAAACGTTTCGACACGCCGCGCATTCCCATTCGCTTTTCTTTAATTTCCGAACATTTATTGTTGCAGGTGACACGATGAACACGCTGATGAACGAGAACTGGCGCGACTTGTGGGGCGAGCTGCGGCCGGCGTTCGAGCAGACGTTCGGCGCCGTCTTCCACCAGATCACCAAGCGCATCTTCGAGAAAGTACCCTTCGACGACGTCTTCCTCGACTGAGAGCCCGACCCGGCTCTCCCCTAGCGGCTCCTGGCGGTGCCGGGCGCCTTGCTCTACGTTATTTGCAAACAAAATAGGTTTTAACGTTTGTTTCACTCAATGTGCTCGTTGTTTGTGAATAAAATTGTTTATTTTCTTTTATAATTGTTTGTGTTCGTTGACTTTCTTCATTTTAAATTTTTCGCATACCACTTACGTAGGTAAGTAGTATGTCAGGAAGTTAACATGGAAGAATAATATTATAGAAAGTCTTATTGTAGGGTCCTGACCACGAAAAAAGTGGATAATTCTCATTCCTATATCTAGTAAAAAATTTCCTGCGCTTTTTTTGGAGCGCTTGAGACCGTGATATTGGTGTCATTTTAATGTATTGTTTGATTTTTCAACCTTTACGCAAATGTATTTTTATTTGAGATGTGTCTCACGCCATTAATACTTATATTAGGAAAGATTTATACACTACTAGGAAAATCCGGCAGACGTTGGTCTGTCCGTCTCCCTCTTTCCCCTCCCATCCCCTTGCCCTGTCTATCTGGCGAAACTGGTTATTTACTCACGAGTCGAGAGTTTGTCGGGCAAGCGTATCGAGGACGATAAAGAGACGAGGGCGAGAATGATCTCGCGCCCGTATTGCGTATACTATTTTTTAACACGGTGGAGTAAAAGACAATGCATCAAGAAAAGGAAATAATTATAATAAGGAATTAATTAATTATCAAATAACTAGAAATACCTTATTAGTACAAAAGTAAATGTTTTCCAGTCAGTGTCGTAACACTATTGTTTGTAAATAATAAAGACGAAAGACAATTGTGAATCGTTGCATATGTTTCCCACTCGCGTCGCGATGTTTGGCACACTGTGAAAAATTAGCTATTTCGCACACGGCCAACAAGCACTAGAAACAGGGTTTCGCGCACGCCACGTTAAAATATATTAATTTTCCTACTGGAAAACTCTATAGACGAACGAAAAAATATAATCTTCAAATATCCATCATTACTATATTGACCACAGGGAAAATACCCTCTTTCCTTTCTTGACTACCAACTACTGTTAATTTTACTCTATGTATCTTCAAAATATATTACAATCATTCTCTGAAAATTTGCATTAAAATATTTTCAGTTTTTGTGGTTCGGCAAGGGTTTGTGCATTTTGAACAATTTCCGTACTTGTGATTGAACTCTTTCATCCTCGTATGTACTTCCAATTGCACAAGTGTTCTCTATATCTACTGATGCTAAAATACGATTTTTAACAATATTATGAGTATGATCCTGGGTTATATGTAGGGATAGGATTTTTGTGCCATAAATATGCTGAAATATGCTTTTAAAAATACGCATTTATAACCCAAAAATTCTGAAATATGCACATCAATATGCAATAAAAATTAAAAATATTTCCTTTCCTATATAATCCTTTCAGATAAATTCCGAAGAAGCATGCTTGGAATGAAAATATATATTTTTCAGCAAACATGATATAATCTACTTTTTTCGCAGGAGAAATAATTGAAGAAAATATTCACTTTAGTGAAATACAGTGTATGTCTTGTTGCATTTCTTCTGTCTGGTTTAAAAAATGTTATATCAAAAAGTATCCCACATTTACACAAATATTAATAGAAAACAAAAACAACGTAAACTTTGACGAGTTCTAATTTATGAACCCTCACGAATAAATATACATGTATGCTATGAAAAAATGAAACGTTGTAGAGATAAGTCTTTATTTTAAGGAAATATGCAAAATATGTACATATAATTACAAGAATATGTCCCCACAAGAAAAATCCATTAAATACATGCAAATATGCACAAACAAATTAATCTACAAAGCATCCAAGTCTAACAAAATGTTAAGAAATTTTGCTTAGCTATGCCCAAAAGCAAAGGACAAAAATATGCAAAATCGTAGAAATCCGCTCCCCAGTTCTAAGATTGGTTCAGCGAGATTTATCTATTCAAAGTTCATATTAATCTAAAATGTAGTAATGGGAAGTATGATTGTGCTATGGTGAAACTTGAAGTTACGGCTTTGCTTGTTTATACTTACAGAATTTTGAAATACGGAGTAGTGAAGCACAATGCCCCAGATTAATTATTAATTGTGAAAGAAGGTAAAGCGAAAAAAAACTATTAGAAGTGGTGAGCTATTTGACTTAAGTGTTCAATTAGTGGCAGAATATTCGCGATGGATTTGTGAATTTGAAATAAAACATGGTGCCTCAAGGTCTACTTCGTCTAGCTTTTGGAGGTTACTAGGCGCTAAGGTAGCCCACACAGGACAAGCATAAGTTATGGTATGAATTTGAATAATAGAATTGTACAGTATTATTCGGAATTCAATACTGAAATCAAGACATACTAACAGACCATTTTGAGGTTTTAATCAAAGTATTACTACTGCGTGGATGTGGGATTTCCTTGTGTCAAAAGGAATCTCTAGAAGAGGTGAAAAGCTCCAAGGGATAAAATTTCCTTTAATGCTCAAGTTCGGGGGGGGGGCGGGGGATCGGTTGGCCTAATGTGGTTATAGATCCATGAAATTCAATGTGATTTAACTTTTTTCCCCACTTCTGTGTCTATTAAATAAAAATATCTGGATCATCTCTCCTTCGCTTTTATATCGCTCTTAGAGCTAAAAAGTACAACGTCATCAGCCTATAAGGCTAGTTTGAATTCACCTTGGATTGGGAAGCAGTGGATGAAAATGTTAAATAGTGAAGGAGAGAGAACTGAATTCTATGGAATTCCGGCGAGAATATATGAGCGTCAGATGTGGTCGTGTTCATTAACTAAAAACTATCGGCTCGTAAGAAAATATTCCGTAATCTGAAATAGGAATTCCGGTATACCTAAGTATGCACTTTGAATAACAAGCTTAAATACCATACCTTGTCATATGTCTGGCTTATCTCAGAAAGACGTTTGCGATATACTGTATTTCCTTTGGTGAAACCGTGAGCTTTGATTTCAATAAGATTTACCAATTGGTCGGTGGTAAAATGGTTCGGGTGAGATACCTTTAATATTACGGATGAACTTAGATAGCCTTGTATGGATTCAGCCTTCGAAAGTTTTTGATAAAATTGGAAGACTGATTAGCTAACATTTCCAAATTACTTTATAGTTATGCCTGGTTTACGAACTTGTAATATGATACCTCTTTTCCAAACAGAGGGTAAATATTAGCATATTGAAGACGCATTAATATTTTCGTTAAAACCGCTACAGACGACTTACTCAGCGTTTTGATGCAGGCTTTATTAATATCGTCAGTTCCCGGAGATTTTCTTAATTTTAGGAGTTTAATAACTGCGACAGTTTCGGAAGTAAAAATGAATTTGATGGGAAATGCAACAGTCGAAATATTAGAACTGATATAATTTATTATTCTTGCCTTAAAGTTTACGTCGGTATTGGGGTGTGGTTTGAAGGTGTTTTTCAAATCGTCAGGGAGTATGATTTTTCTGTGTCAGTATATATTGTATTCGAACAACGCTGCAAAAGGGAAATTTTAACGTTTTGTTTGATAAGTCGTTTAACAGTAAATCAAATGTGTCCTGAGTTAAGGTGGATTTCTACAATTTATTGCAGTTCTTTAAGTGTAGTTTATCAATAAGGGTTTCTATCGGTTATATTATCTCATTGTGCTTAATATCTTATCACCTGGAGTGTTGCCAGAAACGTCGTAAATTATTATTATTTTTAATTAGATTTATTAATTTTAAAGGCATTGGTTTACTTTTTAGCATTCACTAAAGTTGTTTTTAATTTTTTGTACGCCACATTTATCGCTTTAGAGAATTTTTCTACGTTATTGTTATTTAAAGTTACTAAGCTGTTTTGGCACGTGAAATTGGAAAGTATTAATTCAGAATATTTATTGCAGGCATTATTGGTATTTCCCTTTAATTCTTTGTAGTTCGCTTTGTCAATTGGCATTGAAAGGTATATGACCTCGGGTCAATGGTCAATGTCAAGCTCTGGGAATGTGCTTCGGTATTCTGGAAAGGTAATGTTCTCACTTAAAAGACGACATTCAAATTATCTGGGATAACATTGGCGTTGGTTACATAGCGAGTAGGTGCGGGTGGAGAGGGCAAACACATATAAGAGGCGGATATAAATTCTGCAATTTTTTAAATTTTTTTTATTTGCCAAGTTGTTGAGATACAACCTCAGACTCTTCTTTGTTAGTAAGGCCACGAGTGTTGGGCTATTTACAATAAAAAAGGTTTGCTACGCTAATAACGGATTGTTTTGTTTGGCGGTTTGTACACAGCTATTATGTTTAATGATGTGAAGTTTAATGTTATTTTATTTACAGCGGATTCAAGTTATATAGAATTCGGAGTCAATATTTGTTCGTGGGTGAGTTTCTTGGACATAAAAATGGTAAAGTCACAGGCAGGTGACACATTCGTCATTTCACTATTTGTATCCGGCACGTAGCCTGAGATATAAAAACTTTCTCCAGCAAATAATCGGGTGCAGTGACAAGCGATTCGTGGTGTTTTAAAAATAATCGAAATATGTTTTCTTGCCGCTTAAGTTCATTGACATTCCATTCACGATCGTATTTTCCTCCTGAATAGACGCCATTTTTAACACTGAATAAAAACATTTTTTTACTTTAATTTGGATAGCGAATTTAATTTTGGATACGATTCAGGTACGCGAGCAGAGATCACTTAAGGAACAACAGATAAAGACATGACTGGGTGAGAGAGACAGTGTATAGTTTTGCTTTTTGGAGTATGAATATTGAGTGGATATTGCAAAGTACCTAGTCTGGGAGAAGCTGCTATGTGAATTCACGTAATCTTTATGAAATATACATCTGTAATTTGCTGCGTCGTCCGTTCTGACGAACGTGAAAATATTGACGCATCGTTATGTTTCATCAACATTTTGTTAGAAATGATGCTCCGTTAACTTCGGAGATTCGTCAAGGAACTGGAGTTGATTTTTTCTTCTCTTACAGCAGTTGGCTACAATGTCAGGTAACAACGCCGTTCCGCATTGGTTGTTGAAACTATTGACTACTGATGACGTATGAGCTATTATATTTTAAGTAGGTTGGCACATGATGAAAATAACATATTGTTACGTTTACGAAGAAATACATATTTCGATTTCTGAATCGTTCTAATTCAGTGTTGTCAAGGTCGATGCCACGAGCGGGAGTCCGTGGCACGAGTGCCACAACGAAATCGCCTCTCCACGCAGTTCATTACCCCGCCACCAGAGACAATACCATCCCCATTGTAAAACGGCGCGGTTACAAATAGTTCCCTTTCCGAAGCTAGTTGCGCAAAGAAGCTCGTGGCATGGTATGGTACCACGAAGCATGCCACTGCCACCAGTAGAAGACTTTGACACCACTGTTCTAATTCATTTCCTCCGGAGGCAAAATTGGCACATGTATGCAGTCTATCATCTGTGTATATCCAGGAATGTCCGCTATTCTAAAAAAAACAACTCGCCTTTTTGGTTAGTATTTGGTAACCCGTGGAAAAAGTACCTTATACTGTGGACGTAGAGAAGGATTTGCAGAAAAGAAACGATCTTTTATTCATGGAATCGCACTCTGTGGATAACAAAGTTTCCATTGCAATGGCCAGAAAAAATGTTCTGGAGCATAAAATATTACAGCTATCCACTACTGAGCATGGCTGTCAGAGGCGTACTTCTGTTTGAGGGATATTCCAGACGCGGTTTTATTTCTTCTAAATTCTTCTGGGACACCCCTTCGGCATTCTCTTGTTGCGAATTGATCTTCCATTTAATAAAAAGTGTTTGTTTGTTTTAGTAATTGCTTTTTCTGGACCCTTGGTTTATAAGTATACAAAGTTCAGGATCAAAATTATCTGTCTTGGTATCCACACATGTCCCAGTATAAAAAAGGAAAATAACTATGTTAATGAAATACAATATCCAGCGTTTTTATTCATCCTGACCTCGCAACGGCGGCTGAACGAGTCGTCAAAGGCGTTGTAAAGTAGGCGTGGTTGGGTGTTGGCAGGGCACCAGTCTATCAAAATTTGATGAATTTGACGATCGTCAGGCGAAACGACCTTAGCGAAAAGTAATTAAGGCGTTTGACGCGCCATCACTGGTTTGACGTCCGTCAGAGCTACTGATCAAGGTCGGTGGAAACCGGCCGCATATATTTGTAAGCGTTTATTTATTATATTAATTTACAAGGTACTTTGGAATACACACCTCAAGTGATTGTACGCTGGATCACACTTTTTAGTCTCTCTGTTATCCATCTATCAATTGTTACAGGCATGAATTGAAATTCGGTCCTTGTTGTACAGATCTATCCACTTTTAAAACTGGCAAAGTTTAATGAAATGTGTTTACCAGAATTTATTTTTCGCTGTAAGGAATCCAAAAGTCCTTATCACTACCGAAAGCACTTTGGCAAGGATCACTGAATAAGATGTATTGTTAATTTCCTTAGTCACGAAAGTTTCTAAAGTTACACAAATCGTCAATTGGAAAGAATTAATTAGTTTTCACTAGTATTAGATGGTTTAGTTGGCAAGTCCGTTTTACAATGTTTTGGATGTCTTGAACTAATTGAGTATAATACCTGCCGTAAATATGCGTCGGCGAAACTTTCACTAATCACTGGGTTGGGGACGAGGTCATAAGCAAGTCACTTATAGACATACCGACGCGTCATAATTTTACTTAGATTTCTAGCGTTTCATTTTAGTTTTGAGATTCATTATCGGATAAGAATTCACTACTTGCATATCCGTGGAAGCGGTTTGTGCTGTTACTGGATATTGGCCAGCGGTCTAATGCGGCAGTGGCTGGACCTTGATGAAGAAACACTCCTAGTTGATGCTGATTAAGTTGA
>JAHLJT010000631.1:227514534-227562297 GCA_031308135.1 Acheta domesticus
TTATTTTTCGCTGTAAGGATTGAAAGTTCTTACTCACTACCGAAAGCAAACTCTGGCAAGGATCACTGAATAAGATGTATGGTTAATTTCCTTAGTCACGAAAGTTTCGAAAGTTACACAAATCGTCAATTGGGAACATTATTTTCACAGTATTTAGATGGTTAGTTGGCAAGTCCCTTTTTACAATATTTTGGATGTCTTGAACTAATGATTATAAAACCTGCGTAAATATGCACGCGAAACTTTCACGATTCACTGGTTGGGGTCGAGGTCACTAAGCAAGTCACTTATAGACGATACCGACGCGTCATAATTTTTACTTAGATTTCTAGCGTTTCATTTCTAGTTTTGAGATTCATTATCTGGATAAAATTCACTTACTTGCATATCCGTGGAAGCGTTTTTGCTGTTACTGGATATTAGGCCAGCGGTCTAATGCGGCAGTGCTGGACCTTGATGAAGAAACACTCCTAGTTGATGCTGATTAAGTTGGACGGTTGAGTTTTTGATACAGCATGAAGCTGGTGATGTTATTTTGATAAAAACGTTTTGCTGCTTATAACCATTTGGAAACACTGATCGATCCAATAGCATGTTATCACTTCGTTTATAGTTCGTTCGAGGTCGGCATCTACGGTCACTATTAGAAAGAAACTTCTGATATCGATGAACTAATTAGAATATACTAAACACAAAGTAACTAATAAGTCTTAGCTAACTCTCCAGAACACTGGTTTAGAAAAAACATTTTTCTCATAAACTATACGTAGCACTCCTGACAAGAGCTGAGGCTCCCGAAGTGCACGGTACGACTTCCTGGAGCGAACTGAAACCAAGCTTATCGTTCAAAAATAGTGTTCCACCGTGAAGTAGGGAAATTCTGTTTCCTTTACAGAATGGCGTGTTTCATTCGGTAAAATGTTTACAGAGGCCCTCGATTACTGAACAGTGTATGAAAGCTCAACAGAACAACTTCGAAAAGTGACTTCTTTTATGTGAGAGCAAAAACAGATAATTATTATTATGCCTCCGCAAATGCATAGTTGAGGAGGTGTTGTTACAGCTTTCTTTTGTTATCACGTAATGACTGTGAGACTTTCAACTTCTGTTTATAAGAAACACATTTTTTTGTGGGAGATTGCCAGACAGTGAGATTGACAGAGTGATCGACAGACGAACACCAGGCAATTTTTATCATTTTGACTTCGTGATGCCAGTTGACCATTCTGAGATGTAAGTATAGACGAAATCAATGTCTCGTATCCGAGACAGCCGTCAACCAGACGGGTCAGCTATCCCATGGTCTTCCAACTCCCATATAACGTGGTGGAGACCATTAACAGTGGCGCGCACCCTTGTAGCATTTTAATGGAACTAAAATACAAATTGCTGCCAACTAACTTAAAACGTGCGTGACTGCTGCGTAGGTTCGCGGGATGCAAGCAGGCACGAACGTTACAAAAATTGTGCCGATGTAAGCGCTTTCTTCAGCGGGTTTTTTATAAGTATACATTATAAAGAATTGAATATTTAGAAGAATCTTTTCGTATTTCTCACTAATTAGGCATTTTTTTCGTTCAGTAGCTGGTGAGCCTAACCTGCAGCTCTATTCGGCATCACTACCGCCCCCTATCCTAGCACCCTCCAACATTGTCTCCGATTTTGATGTAGAGTTCAAAGTCCCTGAGCTATAGTACGATTTTTCTAACTCTGCCTCTCAAGCCCCAACGACCACGATGGAATATCACACGGCATTTCACGTCTTTCTCCGTCGTGCCACCAGGAAGTCGCATGATCGCAAGCACTGCTTATATGGTCGCGATCATACGATACCTGGCGGCACGATTGAGAACGTCGCGAAATACCCTGACACATTCCATCGTGAAGACGGGCCATGAGGGGTGAAGTTAGAAAAATCGCAGTACACCCCTCCCCTGCCGAGAAGAGGGGCGACGGCGGGAACAGAAGACGGTGAGCCAAGAAATATGGACGAAGAAGGAAGGTTAGCCTTTCCCGTGTTGAAGATGGCACATAAGGAGGAAGCAGAGATCCATTACCGTTTACACGCAGATTTTCGACTCGCTCGGTTTTTTGATTTATTGATTTGTGTTTCCGGGAGGGACAATGATCTATTCCCCGCTGGATGGCGAGATTCCGGCGCCGACCTACCGTCGACTAGCGGGGTTTTCCCCTTAACCAGATATCTCCCACCAGCGGGGCACCGGCCCCAGCCGGGACAAGCTGTAAGCTCCCGATCGGTCTCCCGGCATGTGTGGTAGTGTAGTGCGTGTTAGTGTAAGTGAGTGTGTAAAAGGAGAGGAAAGGACAAGGAAGAGGAAGGAAAGATCGCGCGCGGTCCGTGGCCTGTTTGGTATGGTACTGCTCCGTCATTCGCCTGGTGTTGATCGGAGAAACCACGGAAAACTACCGATCAGAGCAGTCCGGGCCCTAGAATTCTCCTCCAGACAGCGACTGAATTCGACCTAGCTGACACAACTAGTGTCGAAAGTCTGCCACCGTACGACTCGCTCGGTTTTCAATTGGCCTTGTAATAGATATTTTCTCTCCAGCATTGGTCCAAGCTCCTGACGTTTTCGAAATTGACTTTTGGAAGCGGGAGACCATTATTATTGTATCTTTTCTTGGTGACCTGGCTATTGTAAATAAATACGCAGGTACGAATAAAATTTAATTTTGACTTTTGTTCGAGTGCAGTTACTTCACAATGCAACAGTATAAGCAGAATCGTCTATGTCGGATGGCGCTAATGTTACTTAATTGTCGGATAACTCTGCAGTTGTGCACTGCTAGTGCGCGATGAATAGTCTTCAGAAAAAGCATGCGGGAACGACTTCGTAACTAGACATTCCGGACTCGTGTAAATTTAATTAGAAACATCTAATTGCAAATTAATTTGAAGCAGAAATCGTATGGTCATGATAAGCAATTTGATGTGCTCATGAAGCTCGTGGAGGAAAATGGTATTTCCGAAAGAGTTAACAGAAAAGAAGTACAGAAAATATTAATTCATGTTGGCAGTGTGTCGATAGCGTTTTTGTTTAAAAAGACTAGTTGTATTATAGTAGAACGTGCTTTCTCGTATTATTGATAACCATAATATAATATAATAATAGGATACATTTTCACCAATACTTCTGCTCAAAAATGTTTAAAAACATAAATTGATGTTACTCAATATTACGAGAAAACTACTAATATTTCGAAATTATTGCCATAACTTGTATATTTAATTAGATATATAGATTCCATTAGGGAAATAAATATCTAGCTTCAATATTGAAGGAATAGCTCCTGATGTTTTCGAAATTGAGTTTTGGAAGCGGGCGACCATTACGTACTGTATCTTATGTTGGTGACCTGGCTATTGTAAATAAATACGTATGTAAGAATAAAACTGAATTTTAATTCTGACTGGAAACAAATTATCGGTTAAAAATATCAAAATTGTCTGCTTGTTTAAAAAATGTATTATTAAGCAGATTTTGTTTTATTCGGACAAAAAAAATAAAGAAAACATTTTGTACTTTTCTGTGAAAATCTTCTGTGTATGGTTGTTCTTTTGCTTTCACAATTTCATTCAATATTGTGACTCAACTAATAATCTTTTGAAAAAAAAGTTTATGACTTAGTTTTAAATCAATACTTTTACGAACAAAATTTCATGAAGAACCTACATGAAGCTAAAACAGCACATACTTTCATGGATTATTTTTAACTTTTGCAATTTTCGAAAATTCTCAGAGTTCTGCAGCAATGAGACCTAAGCCATTCTTATAACCGTCACTCTTTCTATCACTGAGAAAAAAGTAAAGAAACAAATGTGAGCGCTTTTTCGAGATTCATTTATAAACTGCATTAAAATAAAGCACAAATTAGTGCAATCTACAAGTTTTTCATGGAATTGTGACATGACCTTTTTTAAACATTTGATTTTTATGACAGATTTTGTTTAAGACAAACATCTCTGTCATCAAGTACTGTAGTTTTGAAATATTAACCATTTGCACTATTCGAATATACAGAGATCGCTGAAAATAAGGCTATCGCCATTTTTACCGTTCATTTAAACATTCCAGGAGTAAACTTAAAGAAAAAAGTTGGAGCAGTTTTTGAAATGATATTTGTTTACAAATAATTACCTTTATAGCTCGCAAAATTATGAGAAAACTACTCATATTTCGAAAAATTGTCAATGGCCTTATTTTAAAATGTCAGCAAAATATTTTGAGGAACAATTTCCATCTCCAATATTGTAGCTGTAGGAAGACGCCGAAAAAATTTAATACGCAATTTCGAAAAAATGAGGGATTTTAATAAAAATTAGACCTAGGTACTTAAAAATCCGTTTGGTTTGAGTTTCTGGGGAGGGTGCCGCTCTAGGAGTTCTTAACCTTCAAGCTCTGATATACATTTAACAACGCGCGAATTCTGGTTGTTAATTTTTCCAACTGGTTCTTTAAGTACGAAAAAGTAACCAAAAAGTGGATATATCTAGTTGCTAGAATTTAGAAAAATATCTTCTAATGGTGTAGCCAGAATCCATGTTTCGTGGGTCCTTGATACCGAAAATAGAACGCAGGCGAATGTCCGTCCGTGTGTGAACAACGCTAGCGGGTAAACCTTTCAGCCGATTTTCTTTACAAATGATATTCCCTAATTGATCTGGATGGGTGTCGCGGCCTTTTGAATTTGAAACCGATATTTTAATTTTGGGGGCACTTTATATAAAGTACTGAGACAGTTTCCAAATTAAAAAAATAGCTCCTTCGTGCTTGCTTAAATTTTGTTGCAGGATAGTGTGAAGGACGTTTAAGAGAATGTTGCAGGTCTCATTTTCGTTGAAAAACTCTAGCTTTTTGGAAAATTGCAAAAGTTCAAAATTTTTCCGGCGTCTTCCTGCTACTACAATTACTAAGATAGACTTTTTCTCTTATTAAAATCCGTTCCTTCAAGATAGGTTTTGAAATCAGGTCTTGTGCAATTCGTCGAAAATTTAAGCACTCTATGGGAAAATCCGGGCGAGAAAGTACTTACTGTTTTAGCAACAGTAGTTTTGCGAAAGTAATGTTGGACGTTTTAAATATTGTTTATGTTTTCTCACTTTTATTGGAGTTATGCAAATCACTCAAATAAATATTATTAGAATTAAAAGAATATTTATTAAAAATAGTAATGTCAAAAATTCTGGATGTTGTAATAGTATATTCTTCAACGAGCGTAGAATGATAGCTATTATTCACGAGTTGATGTTTACAACACGAGAGACGTAGGAGCGAGTGTCGGAATTTCAAAGAGTGAATAATAGCCATTCTATGCGAGTATAAGACTATACTTTTCTACGACTTTAAAATTGATATTTTAAAAATATCCAATGGGTGCCTCAACCTCAACACCAACTCGTATACTGTTTCGTGGCTCACCTGTCTAACGACAGTTGCGACCAGCCGCGGCAGAGCACGCAGCGCCTCTGTAGGCGACTGCGAGAACCCTCTGTCGTGGTGTAATGAACTAAGACGAATGTGATTGGTTGACAGCCATGTGAGAATAATATTCTCGCACGGCTTATGGAATCGGCATCATTACTGCATTCGATAACGTGCAGAAATGTATACATTCTGGAGCAGTCGTAGAGAAAAATACAACACACGAGTCATGAAAGAAAGGCGCGAGTGCTCGAAGGTTATAGAGCAACCGCCACTGGTGCTTTGATTGAAGCAAGCTCGGCCGCGCGGACGCGAAATATTTACGACAGGATGTTTGCTCCGCGCAGTTTACGGCCGAACGCGGACGGCGGCACGCGCCAGGTCAACATGACGAAGTCAATGCACCCCAGAAAACATTGTCGCCGCCAGCGATCGACCCTTTTGTAAGTGACCCTGACTCAAAGCATTCGCTGCCCGCAATCCCCCTTTTTCTAAAGCGACCCTGACTCAAAGAAGGGAGCGCTCACCTCTGACCCGTCTATTGTCAACACCCTGTTCAAGCAAGTCGCCTGCCGTACTTGCCCCGTTTTTTGTGGAGCGACCGTATATCAAAGACAGACACACGTAACACATCCGACTTGCGAGATGCAGGAAGCCACGGGACTCTCCGGTGAAGAGGTAACGTTATTTTCATTTTCGCGTTCTTACTCGCAAAGAGAGACAGTACTGTAATTATGAGTCGGAAAAGGGGGAATTTTCGATACAATAACTCGTATTGCCGGGCCCAGGTAACGTAGAAGTGGATAAATCCTGTTGCTAAATTTCGAAAAAAATCCTCCATTACGTGGTGAAGCCAGAATCTATGTTTTTGTGGACCCTTGATACCGAAAACTCGAATGACGGCAAAACGTGTCCGTCTGTGAACAACGCTAGCGGTTAAACCGCTCAGCCGATTTGCTCCAAAATTGATATTCCTCAATCGATCTGGCTGATCTCGCGGTCCTTTGATTTTGAAACCGATATTTTAATTTTGTGGGGTACTTTACATGAAGCCCTTGGGACATGTTCAGACTTTTCAGAAAAATGGTGCGATCGTTTTCGATTAAGTTTTTTTGTTAGATAGTGTGAAGGACGTTTAAGAGAATGGTGGTTTCATGTTCGTTAAAAGACCCGATTCTTCGAAAATTGGAAAAGTTCAAAATTTTTTTTGGGTCATCCTACAAGTATTCTGTTTCTTAAAGATAGATTTTGAAATAGATCATGTACGATTTTCGAAAATTTCAGTTGTCTTCGAGTAATTTTGCATGAAAATACGGGCGAGAAAGTACGTGCTGTTTTAGCATCTCTAGTTTTTTTACGCAAACTCATGGTTTGTTGCAAGGTCGCCCCACTCAAGCATTCCTAGGTTCGAATCTGAGCAAACCTCGCTGCTGGGAGATACTTGGTTGAGGAAACCCCGCTAGGTCATCGCCGAATCTCGCCGTCCAGGGCAGCAAGATCACCACGACGTCCCGAGCAAAACAATCATGCTCTGCACTTATGGGACTAAAGGCCTTTAGTAGTTGACGCTCCCGGAATCACTAGTAATCAATCAATTATGAAGTAAATCCTATGATAAGGAAATAATATGAAGCAAACAAGTAAATAGTAAATCAAGATTAATTACATTGCACACTCTCAAGAATAATAGGGAGACCAATGTATTTCTAGGACGGATTTCCCTCGCTTTTACAGGTTACCCAGGTTATTTCCTTACTTTCCACGACAAAATTTATGAAATATTTCAAGATACTTAAATGAAATATTAAATATATCACGACTTTAACACAGTTATTGACCGAGGTCCTTTTCGCATTTGCATTCTAGATTCTCTTGCACCAACGCAATGATGACAGATGCATTTCGATTCTAATAACACAGTACCTTTTCTACATCTATTTTTCAGCTCTCAGGTTGCACCGTATAAAGACAAAAATAACAATTTTTGCATAGCAAAGGAATTAGTTGCTTGTGTTCACTTATATAGCGCAAAATTCTGAGATATAGTTCATAAGTAGTTCCCAAAACACTGTATGTTTGTAGGATATGTGGAATTATAAAAGAGTATAAAAATTAAGGACATTTGGAAGAAATAAATAAAAATCTAGCCAGCTTGGATACCCGGTGCCTGAAGGGTCGCGGTTTCGAATCCCGCCTCGGGAATGGATAATTTGTGTTGTCCTTAAGTGTTGTCCTTACAGTTCCCCTACAGTTAAAAAAAGCAAGTGGTCGCTGTATAACCAACTTCTTGAAAAGCGAACTTAAAACAGAAATCTGGTTAGACAGCAGGACTTATGTCGATATTCAGGCCCGCGTTGAATCCTCGCGCAGTCCACACTGACCGAGGTTTTCATGGTTTCGCCTGGTCATCCAGGTGAATGCTGGGGTAGTACTACTGAAAGGCCACGACAGCAAAACCGCCGTCGCCTAGCAGAATCCGTTAATTACTAGGGGACACGAGGGTAAAGCGAAATTGAAACATCGCAAGTTCCTGGTTAGCTCAGCGACTAGGAACCCCAGAATCGCACGGTACCGAGGCCAATTGCCCTTTACGTGACATCTAATGGCTAAATGCACACATAAATACAAACGGATCGCCTCAGTGGCGGTTGTTCCGTAAGGGCTCTAAGGTGGCCCCCAGAAAAAACAACCTCGGAAAAGGTTAAAAATATTTAACTTGAAATAAATCGAGTCTTTTCTCCCATTTAATTTGTATATACCACCAGCGCAATTTGTGGGGCCGAATTTAGCTTTAAGCGTCCGATTATCGAGTCGTTTTCTCCCATTTAATTTGTATATACCACCAGCGCAATTTTTGGAGACGAATTTAGCTTTAAGCGTCCGATTATGGAGTCGTTTTCTCCCATTTAATTTGTATATACCACCAGCGCAATTTTTGGAGACGAATTTAGCTTTAAGCGTCCGATTATCGAGTCGTTTTCTCCCATTTAATTTGTATATACCACCAGCGCAATTTGTGGGGACGAATTTAGCTTTAAGCGTCCGATTATCGAGTCGTTTTCTCCCATTTAATTTGTATATACCACCTGCGCAATTTGTGGGGCCGAATTTAGCTTTAAGCGTCCGATTATCGAGTCGTTTTCTCCCATTTAATTTGTATATACCACCAGCGCAATTTGTGGGGACGAATTTAGCTTTAAGCGTCCGATTATGGAGTCGTTTTCTCCCATTTAATTTGTATATACCACCAGCGCAATTTTTGGAGACGAATTTAGCTTTAAGCGTCCGATTATCGAGTCGTTTTCTCCCATTTAATTTGCATATACCACCAGCACAATTTGTAGGACCGAATTTAGCTTTAAGCGCCCGATTATGCAAAAAGATACCTTTTTTTTTGGAATGGGTAGCATCGTGGATTATGGGGAGTCCGTAGTTGGTGCATGTGAGGCAATGAAGTCTTGAGGAAGAGAGGGAGTACATGGAGTTGTGTGGGGACAGCGTGCTCCTATTAGGGTTTTGTTCGGCAGAGTCCGCGGCTACTAATTCACCAACCGTTTCATTTGATTTCATAAATAATTGTTTTGTTTGCTGGAAATATTTTTATACAACATCTCTTATTTTCGTTGTCAACGTAAAAGTTGTCTAAGCAAGAATTAAACTCATGACACGTGCAAATCGGTTGCACTCAATATGTCGTAGTTTTTCTCGTTCAAGAAATATTTTGATTGATTCTTAGAGATTTCGAATGCGTCAACTTCTGAGGCCATTAGTCCCGTAGGTAGTGCATGTTTTTTCATCGTTTGGTGGCGGTGATCTTCCCTCGTTTAATGGATAGATCCGGCGCCTACTTACGGTCGACTAGCTGGGTTTTCCGAACCAGGT
The DNA here is from genome assembly GCA_031308135.1 of Acheta domesticus. Lineage (NCBI taxonomy): Eukaryota > Metazoa > Arthropoda > Insecta > Orthoptera > Gryllidae > Acheta > Acheta domesticus. The sequence continues at coordinate 227,523,861 of JAHLJT010000631.1, forward strand.
ATCTCCCACCAGCGCGGCACCGCCCCAGCCAGGACAAGCTCCAAGCCCCCGATCGGTCTCCCGGCGTGTGTGATAATGCAGTGCATGAAAGTGTGTGTGTGTGTGTGTGTGTGTGTGTGTGTGTAAGAGGAGAGGATAGGACAAGGAAGAGGAAGGAAGGATCGCTGGCTGTCCGTGGCCCATTTGTTAGGGTGCTGCTCTGGCATTCGACTGGTGTTTATTGGAGAAACCACGGAAAACTACCTATCAGATCAGCCGGCCTCTAAAATTCTCCTTCAGACAGTGACTAAATTCGACCTAGCTGACAAGCTAGTGTCGAAAATTCTGCCACCGTCGGGACTCGAACCTTATACCTCTCGGTCAGAGGCACTGCAGTAACACCAGTTGATGCACTGAGCCTCCTCTTCCGGTAATAAATATTTTGAAGAGGTAAAATAATGTATGTGATATTTCGGAGATACATTCCGCCGCTTCTAATACCCAACACATCGGCCGACAGTGGCCGCTGTCAGTGGCGTAGCTGGAGGGGGGGCAGGGGGGGGGGCGCCCCGTGTGACACCATTCTAGGGGTGACACGAATTAAATTATTTTATAGTTGGAATTATATAATTTAAATAATTTACTTAATTTTTTAAATAATTTACTTACATTTTTTAAATAATTTACTTACATTTTTTAAATAATTTACTTACATTTTTTAAATAATTTACTTAATTTTTTAAATAATTTACTTACATTTTTTAAATAATTTACTTACATTTTTTAAATAATTTACTTAAATTTTTTAAATATTAATAGTTAGTTTTCTTACTTTTAAAAGTTATTATAATATTTTATGGCTTGGTTAAAAATTATTAATATTAATTTAATAAGTATACATTTAAATCATAAATTCTAAGAAAGCAAAGCAAAGAAACAATGAAAACTAAAACGCAATAAATTTAATAAATACATTGTACATAATTTTTGCATTATTTGTGAAAACTATTAACAAAGATTGTAAATATATAAACAAAGACAGAAATAGATATTTTTATACTTAATTTATGGGGGGTGACACCATTAGCTTTGTCCCAGGTGACACCAACTAAAGCTACGCCACTGGCAGCCGTCACAGCTGCAAAGGCGCGGAGACCACGCACGTGACATTGGGGCCCGCGACCGCGCGCCCATGACCGCCCGCCGGGCCTCACCACAGATCACCTAGCGAGGCGACGTTGCAATCCTGCTCCTGCGCGGGGACAACGCCGACGGCCGGAAGCTGACTGCGAGGAGAGTCCACGGCCAACGTGACGTGACGTAAGAGACAATACTCGCTGAGAGACACTGTTGGGTCGCAGCCAGCCCGTTCATCCCGCTGGCAAATGCGGATGAGGTTATTCAAAGAGGGCTGACCGTTAGCGTCCTTGAGTGATAACGACAAGTTAAATATTTCATCTGCCTACACAAGTTAAGACGAATAATACAATTTTTACCCTCTAATTCCTACGGTCATTTTGCACTCGCCCATTGTTGTCGCGTTCCTGCAGCAAAGGAGCCGTTGGAGTCCTTTGGCAGCATGTTTCTGCGACAATTTTGCTAACCATTTGTTGTATTGGTAAATATTTGTTACTTGAGCGCTCCAAAAGCGCAAACCGTTGGTTATATGATAATTTTCCCCATACGTCATATACAGTTTTTACTGTTTTTTTGACCAAATAAATAAATAAATAAATAAATAAGTACATTTTTACTTTCCGTATACTATACAAAACAGGTATACTGGTAAGGTTTTTTCTACCGAAAATCAGACGTTTTTTCGCGCAGAATTACATAAATTTCCCAATACTATACGTACGTATAGTAGAATGTATTGTTAGAAGAGAATGTATTGTAATCGTGAGCCGAAAAACTACGAATTTTTTACACAAAAACCCTTTATGTTTAAAATGGTGTTACTTAAGCATAAAACAATTGTGGTCAGTAATGTCCTCAGCTGTTTCTAAAGCGACCTAATTTTTTTTAAAACTAATTCTCAGGTAAAAGAAAAAGGGGGTAGAAAATATTTACGAAAATAAAATGTTTTATCACCTACGATTATGGGGATCATTTAAAAAATGTTCAGGGGACCATGGTCCTCTATGTTGCTCCACGCTATTTCTATGAAGCCTCTTCCTCGTTGCATGATGAACATGTTTGATGTCTTTTTTAAACATTAACTTTATATTAATTTGTTTCGAAACAATACTAAACTATCTGATTTGAAGCATGTACAGTTATATCTTGCACAAACAATTTAAATTATCTTGGTCATATACAAATCCTTCAAAGTACAAGCATTCATTGCAAGCATGAAACATGGTGAATGTTATTTATTTGTTTACTTATTTACGTAAATTTTGCTATAATAATGTGTATTTTAAAACTGTCAATTAGGTGTACATGATTATTGGGTAAGGATAATATGCAATGTAAATAAATCTATATTTCCTATTACCTAATGTTATTGAGAATTCGTTGTGATCTGTGTAGCAATTGATTGGAAACTTAGATGTTCATGAATCACTATGCATGACTGGCATTAGATTTTTTATCAGTATTAGAAATCAGTCAGAAGAACGTTCTAAGAAAAGTAAGGTATGTCATGCATCACGGGAGGGAATTGAAATTCAAAGGCTCAGGACAGTTTCCATTCTGTTGCATAGTCTAACAAACATTTTATAGAGATTTTTTCGTGAGTTATCCTTCTACTTAAGATTGCATAATATTTATTTCCTTTGAACCATCCAACTCCCGCTACCTCCAGACTGGTATACTTGAACCTAGAAGATCGTAGAAGGACGAAAGATACAGATTAGGCAAAATAGGAACTCAACAGAAAGTATCTACGTGTATTACTTTGATACAAACGTTTTTACTTTCTCGTTTACGTATGTATATATTGAGTAGTAGGAAAAGTTATGTAAAGCTGCGGAAAACCGATTTCAAGATTTCAGCGGAAATGCATCTTTTGGGTTGCTGTCTGTGCTGGTTGTGTCTGTCCCTTCGTCAAAATCTGCCTCTCCGTTCGTGTTTAACACTTTCATATTTGTGAGTTGATGTACTGCAAACTACTTCTGATGATTTTCCAAAACTCAAAAATTTTATGTGAAAAAAGCTTCAAATTTCGAAAACACAGTAGCGCTGAAATGCCATTTTCTTAAAAACGGCTCGAAATTTTTAAAAGAAAATTGCCGTTTAGGACGAGGTTTTACTGTTCTTTAATATTATTAAAAGTATATTTTTGTTCTACAATTAGGAAAAGGAAAAAACTTAGAAAAGATTAAAAAATGTACCTTGGGCGTGGCAGCTGGAAAGAATATGTAGCACGTCCGAATAGCTAGCCGAGGCCTAAGGATAGAAAAAACTAATACGGATAAGTCTGTGCCATTCAGTAGCACCAGTAGCTTTAATTGAATTTCGACCTCGGATAGCATAAAGAGTGTCTAAGTGAATGGTGCAAGTTTCATTTTCTTTGAAATCCCTCAATTCCCTTTTCAAAAATTCCAAAAATGCCAAAATCTTGGGCGTCTTCCTAGAACTCCAATTATACAGTTAATTATAATAGTAATGAAGTGTGTTCATCAGAAACAGATCTTTATATAAGGTCCTATTCAATATTTGGAAAAAAGAGGATTTTGTGCGTAGTTTGGCGTCAAAGAAAATTTTAAATTTTAAACAATTATTTTCTCTGAAATGGCTGTAAACATTTTATTTTTTCCATGTATGTATAACACAACAAAGTAAGTACAACAAAGTAAGTATAAAGGAAATCGTACTAGTGCCATTTTCGTTGCACTCTCAGTATTTTCTAAAATTGGTAGAAAAATTCTGAATGGTAAATTTAAGAGTCCTAAAGCTTCTAAAATGTGTAATTATATTTTACTTAACTTATTTTAAAATGAACACTTTTCAGTGCATGTTTGCTTACTTTGATATTTTTTGAAAAAAATATGCACAATGCATATTTGGACGTTTTTACTTTCCCGTATACATGCGTATATACGGAGTAATACACGCAGAATAGGGAAAGTTATGTAATGCTGCGCCAGAAAACGGTGGATTTTCGGCAGAAAAAAATCATTGTCGGGCCCTGATAACGAAAAAATGGATAAAACCAGTTGCTAAATTAAGAGAAAAAATCTCTTAATATGTGGTGTAACCATAATCTGTTTTGTGGGTCCTTCATAAACATTCAAAAACAATTGAAAGCAAAACGTCCGTTTGTCTGACCGTCTGTGAACACTACTAGCACCTAAACCTTACTTAGGATTTTTTTCAAATTGATGAAACCCCTGTCAATCTGGCTTGAGTCGAAGCTTTGATCTTTTGAGAAAGATTTTATAAAATTTGAGGGTATTTTACATAAAGTCCCCCGTACATTTTTAAATTTTTTTCAAAAACGGTTCCAACATTTTTCTTTAAATTTCTTGTAAGAAGAAAGAAAAATACACATACAATGTTGGCAAAGGTCCAATTTTCACGGTTAACTCTGAATTTTCGAAAATTGCAAAAGTTTGAATTTTGTCGGTCTCTTTATTCAACAACAAAATTGAAGTTTAAAGAAAAATGTTGAGCCGTTTTTTATACACTTTTTCGGTATCAGGGGACCCCAATATGTGTGTTTCCGTTGAAATCTCGAAATCGATTTTCCGCAGTTTCACATAACTTTCTCTACACTACCGTTTATTGCTCTGTATATACGTATGTATACAAGGAAGTAAAAATATTAAAATGTCGAAAAAATAAAATTATAAAAGCACGTTTTTGGCTATAAACGGTGGTGGGTGCGGTGGAGGTGGGAGGAAGGCTAAGAAATTATTTTTATGTTACGAGCCATAGTTTAACTACTCATATGTCGCTTGGTTTAAGAACCTTTTTACCATCTTATCCGGGAGTACCCTTTATCGCAATTGTTTGTTCTATTACAATGTCAGGGCTATTCATTTGAAAACCGAAATTTGAGAATACATTTTGAAACTTCTTGTGGGGTTTTGTACCTTGGTATATAGTTAATAAATTTACATGTTATTAAGCCTTTGTTTAATTAAAAATATAAAAGATGACATTAAATACACATACAGATGAGAAAAAAATGATTTTTTTTTTATATCAAGAGCTTGAAAGTAAATATTGTTTATTTCAATAAATGCTCATTAAAGCCATTTGTTATATCAATTTATAAGAATTGTCAAAATCATTAATGTTGTCTAACTTCAAACAGTGGTTTTCGAAGGCCCCCTCGCCGATGGGAATGCATGGGATACTAAGGCACTACTAGCGTTAAAATTAGTGTTTTCTTTATTTCATCAACTGTTTCACGTAATAAACATACTAAATGTAAGAAATGCTTCAACAGAATAACAAACGTCATCGCGCTGTGAAAGTTAGGCATTATGAAAATATAGTCAAGGTGCAAGAAACTTGTATTTACATAAAGACAATCGCGAAATAAATTAGAAACACAGTTTTGACTCATTTTTCCATTCAAGAACCAATATTTCTAGTAGACTATTTCTCGCCGATGTTACACCTCATCCAATCATATAACTTTCATAATAATATCCTTATTGTAGGGAATATGCATCTTGTTCAGGTCTCTTCCAAGAAATGTTTGTTCAATCAGAGACGACTTGGCTGTTAGCCCGCCGCAGAGTTTATGCGGTATCACGCCCCGCAGCAAAGAGGAAAATGGCAAGCAGGTGTCAAATTCCCCGCCGTTTCCAAAAGCAGCGTGAACGGTCATTGCCAGCTATCCAACCGAGGCGTCTGGGATCCCTAAGTAAAAAGACGTTAGTAACACACAAGTATTTTGCACTTCAGAAAGGTGACTAAGCACAACACGATCTACGGTTTCCATTTCATCTCAAGCGAATGGATCACGGAGATCTGTGCTTTCTTCAAGCTCAACACCCGTTCATAATTCGTCAGAAACTTTTTTTTAACTTTTGCAATATCTCAAGTTTACTTATGCATTTTTAATTCAACGATTGCTTCAGAAGTTTCCAAGAGTTCCTAGTTGTCAACCCAGCATACTAATACAATCCATTGACGTCGCTTGGCTTATCTTGTCCATACAGAATGACGCATCCTGACTCACCCATCAGTTTCATGTTCGTGCCAGTCGCTAGTCAAACATTCGATCATTTATTATATCTGCGGATTAAGAATAGCTGTTAGTGAACATGAACGGAGCATTTAAATAATTACATATAGTAAATAGTTAAAAGAGAAGTATAGAATAATTGCTTTAGAAAACAATGTTTACTAATAAATTTAGTCTCTCACATGACTTTTCATTTTCATAAGTCCGCAATACCTAGTATAAAATATGACGACTTCGGCGCCCATACTTTTCTTTCTTTCTGATTTGAATATTAGTCCACATTGTTTACATTGAAAGTGAATTATCAAATAGTTTGTGTTTGTACGTGGTAAAAAAATTTAAGTCAGAGTGGTTTTATCTCGTACCCCAAGAGAAACAGAGGTGGCAACAGCATGATTTGTACAGCATAACTCCTAGGGCGAGAGCCAGTTCTTCCGGTTGCGATGGATTTCGCAGCAGTTATTTATCAATTACTACTGAGAATGTCTGGTGAGGTATGTTATGTACCATTTAATATAATCTGATTCCCCCCCCCAAAAAATGTCTGCGTATTGAATAAAAGGAAAAAGTACTTTCACTATATAACTTCTTCAAAACTTAAGAAATCTATGTCCGAGAAAGTAATTCCATAAAAGTACTAATATAAACTTATTTCATTCAAAAACTAGGAAAACCCGTCAGACGTTGTTCTGTCCTTCATCTCCCTCTTTTCCCTCTCATCGCCGTTTCCCACTGCCTCTTCCTCTCTCACCCTGTCCCTGTCGGTCTCTGTGTGTCTTTGTCCCTCTCATTCCCATCTACTTGCATATTCTACACGTCTCTGAGCAGGTGAGGTAATAACGAGAAGCGCCGTACCAGCAAAAATGTAATAGAATGTTCAGGAAGAGTTCATTTTTTAGATTACGGTGTGAGAAACGTTTCTTTGAGGCCTCCGGCCTCACAATTTTAGTTTTTGAGGCCCTAGAACGCCTCGTTTAGGAGTTATTTAACCATATAAATTCAAAATGCTGCCGAGTGTGTTGCAGGTTGCATTTGACGTGAATATGTCGTGGATATGTAGTGAATATGTAGCGCCATGTAGTGAAGTTACAACAGAATTAACAACACATTAACCTTTTTGGTGAAAAAACTCGTAGAAGTGCCAACGTTCATGGAGATCGGTCCAACGGTGTTGGAGTTTTGCTCTTATATACGAGGGTTGTCCGTAAAATAACGTTCCCAATAATTTTTCACAAGAACAACATATTTATTTGCTTTGAAATATACATTTTTGAAAAGCTTAGAGTTTTTTCTATTTTTTGACACAATCGCCATTGAGGTCAATGCATTTCTGCATGGGGTTATCATCATCTTGATGCCCGAGTCATAGAACTCTCCCGCCGCGCCGCGAAGGTAGCTTGGCACCTCTTCTTTCAGCTCCTCTCCGGTTCTGAATTGAGTCCCACTCAAGTGTTTCTTCAATTCAGGGAAGAGATGGTAATCACTTGGGGGTATATCCGGGCTGTAGGGCGAGTGTGTGACAATATCCCATCCAAATTGTTTGAGAAGATCGGTTGTTACACGGACGAAATTCGCGGGCCGCTTCAATACGCCGTTTATGGGCTTCCGTAAGCATTCTTGAGATCCACCTTGCACAAACCTTGGTATACCCTAAATGGTCTGTCAAAATTTTGTCAGTGGTAGTCTTACTGACATCAGGGATTAACTTGCAGAGTTCTTGAGCCGCCACGCTTCGATCTTTCAGAATTTCTTCTTCCACTATCGCAACCGTTTCGTCCAAAATCGATGGCCGTCCGGAACGCTATTCGTCATGGACATCTGTACACCCGTCTCTGAATTCTCTGCACCATTTGTGCACGTGTTGTATGCTCATACACTTTTCTCCATAGACTTCACACATTTGGGAATGGATGTCTCCCGGCGCAGTGCTTTTTGCACCCAAAAAACGAATTGCAGAGCGTGATTCGCACCTGGCGGGCGAAGCAAGCGAGAGCTCCATCTCTTAAGGCTGCTCAGCCAAGACTGAATTTCGCAGACAGTTCGCGGGGGTGGGGATTGGGAGAGGGAGAACCAAGCTACACGCCAGTGCTGCCACATCCCGTCAGTGTTGCCGAATCACGACTGCAGAGTCTTGGGAACCTTATTTTACGGACAACCTTCGTACATACCAACATATTGTTTTATTTATTCAAAAATTAGGTCGCTAAGACCAATTTTTTCCTCACCATCTTCAACAGAGATTTCGCTTTCATTGAAACTACTTTTTCAGGGTACTTCACCGTCGTCTCTCACTGGTGGCTCGATGGTTAGCAGGCTCGGTGGTTAGCAGGCTCGGTGGTTAGCAGGCTCGGTGGTTAGCAGGCTCGGTGATTAGCAGGCTCGGTGGTTAGCAGGCTCGGTGGTTAGCAGGCTCGGTGGTTAGCAGGCTCGGTGGTTAGCAGGCTCGGTGATTAGCAGGCTCGGTGGTTAACAGGCTCGCTTTACACAACGCAACCCAGATCTCGATTCCCGGCCGAGGCAAATTTTAACTGTGCGTTTTGCCAGTATCTATTGCTGTGTGACAATGAGAATGCCCACCCTCATGTTATGAAGATCAATGTATAACGGTGAAGAAATGTCTTCGTGCTAACCACCCACGGCCGAGAGTCTGTGTCACGGCTGGAGACCTTTTAACTTCATAAATTAATATAATTCGTAATTTAATTAACTGTTTCATCCTTATCCCATTAATCGAGTGTTTTTTATTTAGAATAATTGTGATTATTGAATTAAAATATTCAAACACTTGATATATATAATCATAATTTTTCCTTTTATGTAATGGAAAAAATTGCTTAATCATAAGTAAATTTCAAATGCTACTATAAGAATGTTATGTAAAATTAATTTATAATTTTTTACACACAATCATTACAAACAATGAATGTTATTTACATATTGCCGTTTTCTTGCCCTTCCCACATTCGCGGTATGCTTTTGCGTTTAAATTTCTTGGATAAATTCCGAATTTTGTATTGTTAGTCTTCTTTCCTGGAACTTCTGCTTCTTGTGTTTTTTCTGAATGTGAACATTGTGGTATTTTAGATATCAACTCTCGGGGCAATTCTGTTGGTATTGATCTTACTATTACTAACGAAGTGCAACTGTGAAGCAAACGTTTGTCTGCAATTCTTGTTTCTGGCGTTTTCCGTAGGTGTCAATAATATTTTAGCCGGCTCGGTGGCCGAGATCGCTAAGTAACGATCTTGTACCAATGGGTCTCAGGTTGTAGTCCCGCCTCGGGCATGGGTGAATGTGTTCGTCCTTTTCCTATCATCACCACATCGTTTCATCTTCATATCATAACGTTAAATCCAATAGTGGTCGCTAATGACCTAGAAGTTGATGCGACCTTACATGACCAAAACAAACTGTACTGATACGTTATAGCTTGTTATTACCTTTGATAAGAGGCTCGATACACGCTGCATAACTTACCTGGATCGAACGGATCGTGGTTACGAGAGAAATATAGTTAAAATGTTTACGAAATAAAAATTGGTACGTGTTCTCTTATTGAGGGAATTATGACAGGTTGTTATGAAAGGGATTTATGGGGAAATGTGAAAAAACAAACCGAGTCAAGTTAACATCTAATTAATTAGTAAATCTGAATCAATAAAAATACGTAAAACTAATAGTGTTAGAAGGGCATGTACTTTCTCGCCCGTATTTTCACGCAAAATTACGCGAAAATTACTCAAATTTTCAAAAAATTGTCCCTGACCTTCTTTCAAAATCCATCTTTAAGAAACAGATTTCATTAAGGAAACAAATTCTATGTCTTAACTGTAGGAAGACTCAAAAAAATTTTGAACTTTTGCAATTTTGAAAAAAATAGGGTTTTCAAGGAATATGGCACTTGCACCAATCCCTTAAATATCCTTTCACACTGTCTAACAAAAATATTTAATAAAAAAACATTGAGCCATTTTTTTGGAAATTTGGGGGCTTCATGTAAAGAACTCCTACCTAAATTTAAAATTTTGGTTTCAAATTCAAGGGACCGCGACATCAGCCAGATCGATTGGGAAATATCAGTTTTGGAGAAAATCGGTTAAACTGTTTAGCCGTTAGCGTTGTCTGCCACGGATGGGCAGACAGACAAGTTTTACCTAATTTGATTTTTCGATATCAAGGAGCCACAAAAGATGGGTTCTGACTGCACCACGTGCTAGAGGATTTTGTTTCTAAATTGAGCAACTGGATTTATCCACTTTTTTGATACCAGGGCCCCGTTGTAAGAGATTTTCAGCCGAAAATTCGGCGTTTTTTTCGCGAACCATTACATAACTTTCTTTCTACTTCGAAGCGAGAAAGTAAAATAAAATTATGTATGTACCACTGGCGTTAACCGGTTCTAATAATCTCGGGCGAAAAAAATTCCGCATTTTGTCTGTGCTCGATGATTAGAACCCTTATAACAACCTTTGGTGCAAAGTCCTGGAATTGTCCTGAAAGTTGATAGTGCTTATTGGAATCGTACTACAGGAAATACAAGTTACCGCAAGTTTACTGGAAATACTGGTAACCTCTGTGGGCGATGCGCCGGTCAGCTCTGCTTGTCACCGTGGTTCTAAGGAGATTTCGCGGGGACTTGGCAACAGCCATCTAAAGCTAGCAGCGCCCAGAAACCAACCTCAACCAAACCATATCCAAAATTTTAGGCTAATGTTAGGCTAATTAAATGCTCTATTCCCGAATTTTAGGATCCTCTGGATTTCCGAAAAACGTGGGTGCTGCTAGGTTTAGACTAAAGCTAACAGCGCCCACCCAGAATCAATCTCAAAATCAATTGCAAAATCTGAAACCCCTCCCAAAAGTTAAGAATAATTTTAGGCTCTTGGAAACAAATTATCCCAGCCTTCAAATTCCAAAAATCAGGGCTGTACAAAGCAAAACAATTAACACTGGTTCTTACGGGCGAATAAACACCATTGGTTGGATATGGTTTGGTTGAGATTGGTTTCTGGGCGCTGCTAGCTTTAGATGGCTCTTGGCAACTCCAGAGGCGCTCGCGAGATCACTAGCGGATCTAGCCGATAATTTGGGGAGGGGGGGAATGGTCCCCTCATTGTAGATTTCTGTTAAATAATAAACATATTTGTATATAAAAATCAATGTTTGTCGGTGCTTAATGCGTTGCCGTACCGTTCATCCAATCGCGATAAAAATTTGTCAACTTAATGCTTGCACATGCAGGGCGGATATAGGCATAATACAATTATGTAACTCTGCTAGATGGAGCTGCAACAGAAGAGGATGGAAATAGAGAGAGAAAGAGAGAAAAGGAAAGATAAATAATATGGTCCACCACGTCCCCCCCCCCCTTTGGATCCGCCAGTCCGTGGGATAACATACATTTGTGAGAATTGGCGGACAAGGTACTGAAAATCACAAGACTATTCAATATTCTCAAACAAAACTGTACAAGAAAAAATAAATCCTGAGGTTCAAATTCTCCCACGCGACCCCTCCAGGGTTAACAGCCTTGGAACTCGCTGCGTCAAGCTCAGATCCATCTCTGCTGTCACTACAGCGACTCAAAGCCAAACGTCCTAAGTTTTGAGTCCCGTTGGTGATTCTTGGGTTACGAAATAGCATTAGAGAAAATATGTATAAATTTACATGACTTTCACTAAAATAAAATTAAATACAAGGATAGTTATTTATATATCATGGCAGAAAAATGAATTATTTTGGATGAGGTGTTTACCAACCGAGCTGTGGTTGGTAAACTAACCGAGTCCAAAATCATTTAGTTTCGGCCGAGGTGTATACAACTATTTTTCGTATACTCACCTCCCAATTTTAGGTTAGAATTTTTAGAGATATCATTGTAATGCGGTTTCGTCGTATTGGAATAATTTCTCCGTTAAATGTTATAATTCATGTAACGTATTTTGAAGCCTCTCCCCCCTTCCTCCAAACGGTCTTAGCTGATGGTTTATATTGTGCTCTAGCTATTCTGTTCGTGCTTTGCACCCTCTACTGCAAACATGTATATATTCCCTTTACTTTAATATTTTTTGTTTGATCATTGGATTGAATTGGTGAGTACCTATATGTTTTGATTATATTGAGTGCTATATTTCATTAGAATAATGTTTGATTAATATCATCCGTTGTAAATTTTTATTCATATTCTTTTTAATATATTTGGATTAATATATCCTTTACTATGTCTAGCCTGAAGATTGGGAAAATGATACTCTGAAACGCCGCTCTGACAAACTATATAATCTTTTTTTGATGATGTGATTGCTTTGAAGATCTTAATAAAATCTTTTTATTACCTATCAACTGTCTGTCGATAAAAAACCAGTGGTCAAGTTCAATTAACAATATATGTTAGTGATAGAACATTTTTCTTTATTGATGAATACTATAACAGTAATTTAAAAGTTCAAGAAGATCCAAAAAGATTTCGGACAGTCATAATTATCCTAATCATAATCAGCCTAATTCTGTGGGTGGTCAAAGAATTTCGTTTTTCCAAAGGCAATCTTATATTATTCATATGTTCCTTCACTCTGTCTCCCAGTTTTCTGCCAGTCTGTCCTACATATACCAAATCACAATCTAGACATTTTAAAGAATATACAGAATTGACAGTTTCTAATTTTGGAATAGGATCTTTTACATGACGTATAAAATTAGATTTGTTTATTATATTATTTACAAGAGTTATGTCTGGAAATCTTTCATGACAAATTTTATATATATCCTTATTTATGCTAGGAACATAAGGAATAGTGAGAAAAATTTTCTTTGAAAAATCAGATGGATTGTTTGGTTGAGAACAGTCATCTGAGAATAAACGTAAGATTTGTTTCAATTTTTGATTTATTACCTTCCCGATAAAATCAACCGGATACGAATTTCTTAACAACAATAAAAATATATTTTCCAAATTTACCGCATAAAAGACAGGATGCGAAATTTGAAAAACCTTATGGACTAAATTCTTGACAATGGCTATTTTGATATTTACAGGATGGTAAGAATAAAAATTCAATAGTATCCCAGCAAAGGACGGTTTTGTGTACCAATTTGTGATACAAAAATACGGATATCTATAAATTGTAAAATCAAGAAAATTCATTGTATAATCTTGATCAGTCTCCATTGTAAAATTCAAACTGGGATGGTATGAATTAAACGCATTAAAGCAATCATGGATCTTATCTTGATGAAGGACAATAAGTGTGTCATCTACGTAACGAGTGTAGAACTTTACATCCAACTTAGAAAGGATGTTTGTTTCTATTTTCCTCACTGAAATCTCACACAAGATAGAACTTAGTACACCACCAATAGGGCAACCTCTTAATTGATGATAAAACCTCCCATTAAACTTGAAGTAATTTTTGGATCTTCTTGAACTTTTAAATAATTCTAAGTGACAGCCTTACAAAAGAATTTCACTATAACAGTAAAATTTATTTCTCTTTGTTTCATTTGTAATGTACGAAATTATTGCTGCTCCTGGCTATCGAAATGAATGCAAATATACATCATAAACATTGTGTTTGAATTGGATGTTTTCAAGTAATAGCTGAGGTGTTAGAACCGGAGAAATTGCAATATTTCAATAATACGTAGCTGTTTCCAATAATTTTAGAAAATAAATGCTGTTGTAGCACCACTATATAGCGATTTTTATAACTTTGCCCCTCAAGGACAGTCTTCACGATGGCACGGTTTTTCGCGTCTTTCTCAGTCATGCCGCTAGATATCTCATGACCGCGACCCTATCAAGCAATCTTTGCGATCACGCGACATCTAGCTGCAAGAGCGAGAAAGTCGCGAAATGCAGTGTGATATTCTATCGTGGCCATATGGACTTGAGGGGCAGAATTATAAAAATCGCACTATAAACTTCGGTTTTTCTTTCTTGGCGCGTGGGGGTGCGTCATCAAAATGGATATCTCAAGTTATTTCGCGTCGTTCTCGGTTGTGCCGCTAGGAGTCGCATGATCGCCAGCACTGCTCGATAGTCGCAATCATGCAACTCTTAGCGGCACAACCGAGAACGACGCGAAATGTCTTGAGATATTCCATTTTGATGACACACCCCCACGCGCCAAGAAAGAAAAACTGAAGTATAGTTTTTACATTTTTTAATTAACTTGATTCACTTACAGACGTTCTCCATCTGAATTCTAAAAGCACTGACTCAACTTTCCGCTTGGCAATTACATTACTATATTCATCTTTTCCTCATTCAATTGAAACATTAAATGCAAATCGTATTGCGCTCTGCAAAAATAACTAAGTTTGAATGTTCTTCTTTGCATAAAGAAGAGGAATTAATATGTAATTTATTCTGAGAAGTGTAATAAAACACCCCAGCCTAGTGATTACATTCCAAGTCAAAAAATTAATAATGTCTTAGTCGTTCAGTTGAAAAAATTAAAAGTTTTTATTCGCGTAATTGCACGAAGCCTGGTACATGTTATATAAATGCACTTCTTTAAATGAAGAATCTCCTCCTTGTGGCTTAGTATACGTGTTAGTGGAAGAATACATTTTCAGTGAATTCTTAAATATCCATAACCGTTTTGATTTTCATGATTCACAATGACCTTCTTAAGACTCGCAAACTTTTTCACGGCACGACAAAACTTATTGTAACCATAAAGCGTTTTCTGGCGTATGGAATTTTGTGAATGACAACATATTCTCTTTCTCTTCTTTCTTTATAACCTGCCAGCAAATGTAGCTCATGTCATCATCTGATATCATTGCAGTGCCTCAGACCGGGAGGTCCTATGGTGTGAGTCCCGACGACGACAGGATTTTTCGACTCTAGCTAGACATCTATACTGCGATTTTTATAACTTGTCCCCTCAAGGCCCGTAATCACGATGGAATTGGTCACAATATTTCGGGTCTTTCTCAGTCGTGCCGCTATATATCGCATGATACTGACCGTATCAAACGGCGTTTGCGATCATGTGACATCTGGCGGCACGAGCGAGAAAGACGCGAAATGCTGTGTGATATTCCATTGTGGCCGTACAGTCTTGAGGGGCAATCTTATAAAAATCCCACTTTAGACCAATTCAGCCACTGTCTGGAGGGGACTTCTCGGGGCCGGTTTTACTAATCGATAGTTTTCCGCGGTTTCGCTGTATTCTTTTGTTTTGTCTAAACTTAGACATGTGGAATTGTTTAAATATCTCTCTCACTTCTTTAGTATGAACATTTAAAGCGATTTGAAACATTTTTGCATTTGTGAGTTGAAGTATTTCAAATGATTTCCAATAAAGGTTTTTGAAAACTCAAAAGTTTTCTGTGAAATGAAACTTCAAATTTCGCATTTACAGGAAAACGTAAAGGCCATTTTCTTAAAAACGGCTCTAGATTATTCCACGAAAATTTCCTTATAGGTCAAGGTTTTAGTATTCTTTAATATGTTTAAAGGAATACTTCGGTTCTACTCTTACGAAACCGAAAAATTGAGAAAATGTCTCAAAAAATATACTTTGGGTGGCAATATATGGCAGCTGGCAAGACTATGTGGCAACTTCGAAAAACATAGTCCAGACCAAAGAAATTAGAAAACTAACGTGTATCTGAAAGTCTGTGCCATTCTATGGCACCGCTACTTATTTTTGTAGGTGGGGCGGGACGGGTCCGCACGAGTTTCGTAATGATTAATAATTTCGAAGCTAAAGTATGAACATGAACAAAAAGCGAAGTTCAAGATGCGGTTACAGGTGCGTGAGAGGGAGGATAGGGGGCATTCATTATGTTCCAAAATTGGTTTACGTAATTCACGGACGGTTCCTCACCAAAATTACTACAATGGAACCACCTACGGGTATATTCATGTTTAAGGATTATTTATGTTTGTCAAGTCCAAAATAATAATAAATTTTAAAGTTATTACTGTTGCCCTAATTGTCCATTTCCGAGCACAGAAATCTATACGTGAAAGTAACCACTAAATATTTCTTTACATTTTTGGAACTTATTGACAACCAAGTGGTTATTATTTACGTGCATACCGCAAACGGAATATACTACACAAACTGAATTTACAGCATTTTAACAATGTAGACGCGAACTATAAAAAAACTTGTATTTTTATAGAATTCTTCTGAAATATCCAAAGGGAAGCCAATTAAGAACTCTGCCAAACGATTAGTCTTTAAAAGTGGAATCGAATGATCGGTTCTATAAGTGCCGTCAACGTCAACCAAAACGCGTCTTCCGCGTAGGTGGTTAAAAATCGTGAAACTCTTTTTTTACAGAAATAATTTTATAGAATATTGTGATTAGATCCACCAAAAAGTTATCAGTTCTCCGCAAGGAGTCCGAGTTGCATACAATGTCATCTTTTTACTTTCCCATATACTATACGTACGTATAATATTGGGAAAATTATGTAATGCTGAGCGAGGATTAAAGAAAACGGAGGATTTTCGGCAGAAAAACTTTTAATACAGGTCCCTGGTAATGAAAAAGTGGATAAATCCAGTAGCTAAATTAAGAAAAAATAAACTCCTCACACGCGGTGCAGCCAGAACCCCTGTTTTATGGGTGATACCGAAATACCAATTAAAAGCAAAACTTTTGTCCGTCAGTCTCTATGACCAACGCTAGCGATTAAACCGCCCAACCGATTTTCTCCAAAATTGATACTGCCCGGTCGATCTGGCTGATCTCGGGGCCCCTTGAATTTGAAACCAATATTTCAATTTTGGGAGGTACTTTACACGAAAGCCGCCGGACATTTTCAAAATTTTCTCAAAACGGCTTCAATTTTTTACTTTAAACTTCTTGTAAGAATAGCGTAAAATACATTTATTAAGGTGGCATAGGTCCGATTTTCACAGATAATTCTGAATTTTCGAAAATTGCGAAAGTTTGAATTTTTTCTGCGTCTTCCTCCAAATACAAAATTGAAGATCGAGATTTTTCCTTCAAATAAAATTTGTTCTTCATAGTAAGTTCTTTCTTTAAGCCCATGCACATTTGTTTTAAAAATGTTTGTAGTTTTCGCGCAATATGCGTGCAAAATGTGCAATTAAAAAAATAATTTCTCAAAAACGGCTCCGATTTTTTTCTTTAAACGTTTGGTATGGATACTGATCAATGCACTCTGTTAGATGACATAAACGCGATATTGCTCTATCATTTTTGTTTTTTCAAAATTGCAAAAATGTCATTTTTTGGACTTACCTCTCACGTGGTTAATATTGTATTAACGGCGATCTGTTGACATTATATTAATGAGTACATGTGCTTTACATTATGTCAAGTAAAGTTTCTGAAACACTTGACCGTTTTCTGCGAAAACTAGCTCAAAATTCCGCATTTTCAGAAACGCTTAAACGCCATTTTCTCATAAAATGCTCCAAATTTTTTATTCAAATTTCTGAAACGGATAGTGCTAATTGCCCTCTTTCATGTGACGTTAAGTTCATTTTGGGGTATTTTTCTGTTTTTTTAAAAACTACACAAATGTAACTTTTTTGAAAGGTTTCTTAAATCTGTAATATGCACATTACCAGGAATTTGTAAACATTTGTATATTTGTGAATGTAAGTGCTTCAAATGAAGTTTTTTGAAACTCAAAAATTTTCTGTGAAAAAGAGTTTTAAATGTCGATCTTTTAGTAGTGCCTAAACGCCATTTTCTTAAAAACGGCTGCAAATATTTCAAAGAAAATTGCCATTTAGGTCGAGGATTTTGAATTCTTTACTGTTCTAAAATTAATATTTCCGTGCTAGCATTAGGAAACCGAAAAAAGAAGCAAATGCCAAAAAATGTACTTGAGGCGATGATAGATAACACCCGGTTTCCTCCATGAAATGTATTTATCAAAAATACATCTTAAAATATGGTCATGCTTAATTTTTTGAAAATACGAGTATTTGTTCTATAATTTCGAGACAAACAAAATGAGTCGTAAATTAGAATTTGCAATTTTGGATATTATTTCTTTGTTCGTTTTTAAATTCGACCTTTTGTTTACAATTACACATTAATCTTTAAATAAATTATTTGTTATCAAATATTGGAAATAAAAATTGCTAGCTCTTTAAGAGAGTATCGACAATGCAGTAATGCAACAATTGAATTCCGTTCCGCGGTCGCGAATTTCTGAGAATTATGTCTTTGTTGTGACTTGATATAGCTGTATGGTATCAGGCTTCTTTTTCCAATACGAGTTTACAAAACTTCTGTATTTTATTTTTATGCAGTTGTAGAATTCACAACAATTTATGCAGTTGTAGTTTTGACAACACTGCAATGGAAACTGAGTTGTTGGCTTCTTGTTTGAATAGGATGTTTTAAAATAAGAGCTAAGATGTTAGTAGGGCAGAAAGTGCAATATTTCAATACTACGTAGCTGTTTCCAATAATATGGGAAAGTATTTACTGTTGTAGCGCCACTAATTTTCTATATGGATGAACTTGAGAGTATAACGGTGAGTGAAAGACGGTCAGATGCAAGTTACTCGATTACTAAATGAATCCATTTTTACATTCTCGCTACCACTGTCGGTAAAAGTTATGTAATGCTGCGCGGAAAAGGCGAATTTTTCGCAGAAAAACTTTTATTGCAAGGTCCTGGGAAGGAACATCCAAAACAAAAATTCAACGTCCAAAATGTTTATTTTAATAGATATTTTTGAGTGAGAAATGTCATAGCAGTCTCGCTGCATGTTTCAACAGTAGTCTACCATAGTATCGATGTCTCATTTTCATTGGTGTCTTTCTTCCACTGGTAAATATCTTGGTGAAATCTTCCACCTCACTTTTCACTTAGAACATCAAGCGAAGGAAAGCAATCCAAATGGCTATGTAGGTAATGGATTTTAATTCTCATTGCAGCCAAAAACATGGAAACTCGAAAGCATTGTTTCTACTAATTGTGAAAAGTTTTTTTGTTTAATGCCTTCCTTGAAAGGTTTTCACAACTAGAATAAAAGAAGACCAGGGATTCATTTTCTCTCATGGATTTCAATAAATTTAAATAATTTACGAGCTTTCTTATTTCTGAACCACCTAAACTTCCTCCTACCAGTTTCTCGTTAGTGACTCCCAAAAATATACGAAATACAGATTGGAAACACAAACATCTCATCGCCAATGACTGTACAAATTGCTTCATCAAACCTAGTTCGATATGCAAAGGAGAGAGACTAATTTTCTCTCGAGCAACTGAAGGTAAATAGATTACATTGTTTTCCCTCAACTATCTCTTTCCTCAGAGGCCAAGTTTTTCTCAACCAATGCACACTTTTTGCTCTGCTCTCTCACAGAAATATAAAGCAGAGATAGTTTGTGTAGCCACTTTGTTGACCGAGAAGAAAATTCACTATTTTCAGATCAACACAAATTACTCACTGATGTTCATAATTCTTAATATTTTTAAACAAAAAAATAGATACGTCATCTGAGTGTGAAACCAGTCTCCTAGCTGAGTCTAGGTCAGAATACGTCCAGTTCCTATGATTATTTCAATTAATACCACTGATGTTGGCATGACAAATAACAATCATTAATATGTTTTTATGCTCTCTGCAAACCATGGATCCGCAGAATTTTAGATTTGTTGTGTCATTTTTCCACTGTCGCAAATGTTCCGTACATATCTTGCATATAATATGAGGAAACCCACATATTTATCTCCGAGCTTGACACCAAAATAACTATGCCTTGTTTATGAACTCAGAAATAAGTTTCATGTTTTCCTTGGCAGAGTACTCACCACATGTAGCAAAAGATATCTGAACTATTCAAAGACTACTTTCTTGAGACAGCTATACGAATTTAGAACTTATAAATAAGCAAATTGTAGGTTACCACGTACGAATCTGTGAGAACACTTGAGATGGAAATTGGCATGAATTAGATGTAACCGCATTCTCTTCAGATGTAATAAATTAACTCGAGAACAAAAGGCTGTTTATTCTAGCTCGTTTCCTTTTTTTTGAAAGGAAGTCAGTCTGGAAAGCCTTTGCAAAATGACAAAATTTACGGTAGGCGTGGAGATATTGGATAAAATATTGCGATTAAGAAACGCGAAGGTTTATTGCTAAATACATGACTTAAGCACTAACAAATATGCGAAAGAAACAGTGCACATTATTAAAAGGCGCGAGGAATTCAAATTTGTCAGTTTATAATTTAATAATAATGAAATAGACTATACATAATAATTCAAAATTAACTGTGATTCCAAAAATGACAAATATCGTTATTTTCACTGTATCTTCAAAACCAGCGCTGATACAGCCAAGCAATTAGCATTTTGGAATAAGGGGTCCTGACATACCTATAATTAGCTCCAAATTTCAAGCACCAAAAAAAGGTTTTTTGTTGCCTTGTGTAATTTTCATTTCTTCACTTTTTCTAGGAACTACAAACACAAAACAACTTTCAAGTCCTTGACAGAACATTTGCTCGCAGAAGTACTATTATTTCATGTATTCACTAAGCATATTATTTCCTCTGTGCCAATGAAAGCCAAAAACAGTAAAGAAAAGAGACCAAAGCTGGCTGAAAATTCTTGAAATACAGATGCCGTGTTCTCTATACATGACAGCAACTCAGAATTCAAATTTCGATTCAGTGGAGGGGGAAAACGACGGCAAAGATGAACAGACATTATAATGTTTATGGTTTTTGCCATTGCTGACAGAAAACGTGTTGTTTCAGGTTTTCCCTTAATACCTTCAACCACTTTAATCACTATGGGGGAAAAGTCCCGCAGTACGGGGAAATTTTTGGGTCAAAACACCCGCAAAAACATCTTCTTGAAAAACAAAATTTATTATCAAACACTAATCAAACACGAATGAGGTTGTTATGAGATATAAGCAAGATTCCCATTCTAAAACATCAAGTTAAATTTGAAGAAAATGTACTCGTGATTTTAAAAATGAAAACCCTAAAATGCGGGGCTTTGCTTCCACCTACCCTATATTTCAGAAGTTCATTGTTGAACGGTAACAATGTAAGATAATGAAATGTAAAATTCTCTTGAGTTCTCTCGGTTGAACATTAACAAGCAACCATTATGAAGCTTTGTTTTATTTATATTTTTATATTTTTATTTAATGTCGAAACAGAAAAACTGAATATGAACGTTTCGTAAATTCCGATATACCAACCCTAACCCATTTACATGTTGAATTCTGAATGCAGAATGGAAATGAAACGATTTTTCTTTGATTACTAAAGACAATTACGGAAATTTTTCTTAAATGTGAAAATAGAACATTTAGCATTACATGTTGAGACAAGGCGTAACGTAATATTCGTGTGGAAAATGAGCATATTTTGAGAATATTACGATACTATAGTGCTTAATAATTAGGATTATATATTTCTCTATTAGCATTTGTTTGCAGAAGCTATCAAAATCGTATTATTTACTAACTTGTAATTATCTTTGCTTTCTCACGTACTGCTTACGCAGAATAATGTAATGCTAAAAATCTCATCGGATATGTTCGTGAATTCACTGCATCTCATACAATAAATTCAACGCCAGAAATATATTTCATATAAACATTTGAATAAAAAATCTATTGCTTGAAACTGTTTAATTTTTGCACCAGATGTTCTACGATTTTAAATTATTTTTTTTACCACAAAAAAGTGACTGAAATGTGTTAATTTTAGGGAGGAAATTGTGGTATAAATAGTATTACGTACATAACCATTACTAAATACGGGAAATTACGTGCTGTTTTAGCACCACTAGTTTCTTACTTGAAAAAGGAAACATGTGAAAACGAAACATGTCGCTGGCTGAGTTTTGCACCAGGTAGTAATAGATACCCGCTTCTTGTGTACACGCTGTGTTTGAAATTGCCCCCTGCATGAGCATAAGGAAGCTAACAGAATGAGCTTGTGACTAGAAGGTGTCAAAGACCAGTGATAAGTGAATAAGCGTGCAGAAATTTGCCAGGGTGCATATATATGCGTGCAGAAAACCGAGAGTATAAAACCGCGTACAGAAGTATAGATATACAAACGCATGCTAATGTTCATTAGCCGAACCTTAAATACCTATATAAGTGATTGCATTTGCAATATGCACGTTTATACTTCCTGAAGCTTATTTACATTGCGATATTCATTTTATTCACATTAGAAATACCAAACATTTTTCCGCCCCTATTATCATGTTTAGGACAGAATTTTTTTTTTCAAATTAATTATCGCTTCTTTCTAAAGCGAAGTGTTAACCTCCAGCAGTTGCATTGCTCTCAGAAAGTGTTCCTGACATCATGCAACACTCTTCTTTTCGGGTTCAGCGTCCAGAGTCGATAAGCATGGGTTCGGAATTCTTCCATAAGTCCAAAGTATTCCATTTGCATCTATTTGTGTGAATGAACCCTGGCTTTAAACGAGTCTACCGCAAGGTCTGAAATAATCGAGCTACGTACGTGTACGGGAAATAATAATATAGGACGAAAATTTCATTACCTTAAACATCGCTGCACCTAGTTTTGATAAACATAAATATTTCGTGTTGGAGTGTCAAATCACTGGAAGAATTGGAATGAGACAAAAGAAGCTATGGAGATGATTCTCTTCTAAAATATGGAATATTAAAACATTCCATAAAATATCACTACAGTTCGAAACCAGTTTTGGAATAAAACCGTTCACCAATCTTCGATTTCGATTGAAGCGTCGACCCAAATGCAAGAAGTGGGCTGCCTGAGGGAGCTTGCTGCTGTGATCCGTGTTCCTGTAGACTTTCACTACGTTGGAGTCGGTTGCGCCCATAGAGGAGAGATACAACTAGAGTGCGCGTGAGCCTACTGCGCAGGTTTCAACATGAGGTGGTCGTAAGTCACGTGACTTCGGGACACCGGCAGCTCGTGCTGTACGCTGCTGTATGTAGCGTTTCGTGCTGTTTGCTGTTTGTGGTGCTACAGCGTAATTATTTTGGGACGTTGTGGATATTTGTTCACTGCTTACGATCCAAAATTCTTTTTCTTTTCAAGAAGTGCAATAACAATTTAACTTTGCAAATTGTGTTCCACAGGATGAAACAACTGTGTTACATGTCAGTTCATGCCAGTATGCAAGTGTGCCACAAGTAAATGATCCTGAACTTGGCAGTGAGGTACCAACTGACCATAAGTACTTGCCATCAGTACACAATCTTGAAACTAGATTGTCTCCCTATGTTGTGGACATTGTAACTTATATTGGAAAAAAATTTAGTTAGAAAGTTGCAAAAGTCTCTTGCTTATGTGAACTGTAAGCTTAGTTCTTTGCTGGACTGATACTGATGAAGGATCATATTCCTTCATTCAGAGGAAAGATGATTATGGACTGAAATACCCTTCTGCAGATGTTATAAAAATCTGCAAAAGAGCAGAGGTAGAAGTAAGAATACTTCAGGGGAGAGGTGACATTTTTAAAAAGGCAGCATGTAGTACAATTGTAAATAGATGTCTGAGAGAATTTGTGAATAGTTCTGTTTTTAGTAATTTAACATATCATATTATTGGTCAAGAGGTCATAATGAATCACAGGATGTATTTAATAAAGGCAATATTGTTTAAATATATTGACATATGATTAAAACATTTAGGAAGAGAGCACACCCAAATTTACCAAAAAAATAGTATGGATCAGTTAACAACAATGATTTTATTTAGATGACATTAATCCTATGTGTATTCACTGGTGTAAGTTGTGTTTATAGTATGTTAAAGTTAGTAATTTGTATGATTGTAGTTGATTTTTATTAGTAAATTCTTTGAAAAATATGTACTTTACCTTCCAGGTCAAAGACCCTCATTTCGATCAGGTTTTTGTCCAGTTTTCCTGATCCATTGAGCAAATGCTGAGATGTCCCCTTGTTTTGCTTTTGGATATAAATGTAGCTTCAATACGCCCGTGTTTTCTTGAGCTTACTTGCTACTAGTGGTAGGAATAAAGCCAGTGGCATGTTACTGTTGTTAGTAATACAAAGAAAAAAATAAAACATGCAGTTTATTTATCGATGCAAATAGGTTTTATATAACTTGGGAGGGAAAATGTCAAATGTTATAGTTAAAATATAGCTTTTGAAGCTCAAGAAAATGAGTGCAGATGGAACTTTTCCCCATATATCACATACAGTTTTTACTGTTTTTGACTAAATAAATCAAAGGTAAAAGCCTTTTTTCCCTCTATAAATCCTTGAAATATCATTTTGATAACTTGCTATTATAAATGTCACTGATGTGGATCTTCAATAGTAGAATGCCTAACATTGAGTAATAACAGAAATTTGGATTAATGCATCCCAATTTTACAAATATTTTTTATTTATAGACCTATGTAATTGTACTTGTAAAACAGGTTTAGTGGAGTATGCGGTTGAAAGTGACAAGTTTGACAAAAATCGGAATTTTCATGTACTTGAGCAAATAGAGCAGAAAAACTTAAATTCACTTTTCTGCTATAAACAACATTTTTAGGGTTGATTAATAAATGAGAAAAAAACGCTGGAATGAAACATCTTACGTACGTATAAAAATAAAATCATTTAATGCGAGACGGGTTTTCTTGTAGATGCCACCTAGCTGTCCCAAAGTCACGTGACACTGGCGCGAGAGATGTTGATACCCGGCCGGGCCTTCTGCGCAGCTCGGTGCGCACTCTATTGTGCATCCAAACATTTGATTGCAGTACGGCGCCTTATGGAGTATTGCCCTCTCTTTCTATCCAATACAATTTTACATAAGACTCTCTCTTTCTACCGCAAGCTGTGTTGCCGATTCAGGAGGCTCAGGGTTATTCGACTCGTCCATTTTGTTTCACGCGCAAATACTTAACAAGTTCATTCAACGATAACTTCAGTTGTGTTAATCGTAGACAATTGAATTTTTTACCAGTTATTCCCAGAACTCTTATGATCTGATGGCTATTTTGTAATTTAGTTTTATGGTTTAATTTCCATGAAATTAATTATAAATGATAGACAAATGCTTATTTCTACATTTTGACATTCTTAAATTTTCACTATGCGAGAAACTTTTTTATTATTGCAGAAAAGCACAAACACCCAGCAGATGAAATGACAAGGGAAGTCCAAATTTTGATATGAGACCAACCACATTTCTGTATGAATCATGGTTCTTGAGTTAGACGGTAATAAAAACAATATTGCGTGTGCTCCGAACGAACATATCATGTCGTTTAAGTGATCAGCGATTCTCAACAGGCGATGTGAAAGGAAAAATAGAGTATTTTATTTTTGAATTTCACTTATTAAAAACAGTGAAATGCATTTAAACATATATAAAATGAATTAGAAATTTTACAGGTTAATAATATTAATGCCAAAGACATTCAACCAGTAGTTGTCGTAAAATGTGCTTTCAAATGCAAATAGGTGACGAATTATTAGCTGGGTGTTCGAAAAGAATATTGTGCATTGTCCGCACAAACCCTTGCAGTAGTTTGATAGGCATCCACATCATCTCACCTTTGTGAATGAGCATTTTCCCTTTATTTTACATAAAAAAGTGGATGTATTGGACGTATAAAATGACTTGAGACTAAAAATTAGCAATATTGACCTTGATATCGATGTCTATTTCGCGCAAAACAATTCAAGCCTCGTCAGTATGTGATGAACTAACAATGTTCCAACTGGATTTGGACTTGTTTTGCTATAGATATTTCAGTTTTAACTCTCATTTAAAGGTCTGTTTTTTTAAATAATAATTCTAATAAAAAAAATCTTTTTTTTATCAAAAATCTTTAATTTCTAATATTAAGCCATCTATTTAACATGATTTGAAATTATTTCCGTTCAAGTGGTATTCTAATTTGCTCCAGGCTGCTGAGAAGTGACAACGCTGTTCTCCATAAGCTCTGTACTGCAATCAAATGCTTGGACGCTCTATAGTATATCTCTCCTCTATGGTTGCGCCCGAGCGTCTCCCCCCCCCCCGCGCCCTACAGTGGATTGACTCCGCAAGCACCGTTTACCTTTTCGGTTGACACATTCTTTCATCCGTTGAATCAGCTCATTCTAAATTGATCATAATATTCTTGGATGTAGAAGAGACGTACTGGCTAACAAGAATGTTAAGAAAAAGAGTTTCGAAGGGAACAGAACATGAACCAGGAACTTCCATTGCAACCTTACATTTCGTTCAAGTGTGTCTATTTTTATTTGCAACCCTTGCCAACTCATTGCAGGGAGCGACACGCTGACTAGAAAATCAAATACACAAGAACTTTGAGTTGTCCGTGAAATCTAAACGAGCGAAAAGGGTCACTTCTGGGTTCAGCTCAAATGATTTTTCTAAACGAAGTTTACACGAAGAAACAAATGCCTGTTGGTTTGAAGAGCAATAGAAGAAACAAAGAAATGAGACATAATATTTGCACTTTTATCATAAGTAATCACGAGAAGTGGCTGTGCTGGCCGGTAATTCACGACTCGCGTAGCGAGGAGTGAATTTACCGGCTAGCACAGCACTTCGAGTGATATTTAGTGTGACTATTTCACATTACATGATTTGAAAGGATAATTTAAATCACAGGAATTACGAAAAGGGAAATATTACTCAAAATTACAACCGAAAAATGAAAACCTTTCATTCAGTTCCGACTTATTACTGCCGTCCTGGAATAACTTGTAATCAAGTAACACTTGAATAATAGTTTAATGCAGAAAATGATTTCAAATATGTTTAAATTTTGTGGGTAATAAAACTTTCGGAAAAAACAATAATAACAAGGCTACTTAAAAGAACATTTATTAAAAGCACAATCATTAAAGTTGTAGGAAGTTGTTTTCCAAGTCCTTGCCCTTCCGTGGAAGTATTTGAAATGGAAGATGAACAAGATGAATTAGCAGCGGAATTCGTAGATTTCGAATGGTTTGAACACACGTGTGCACTCAATTAAAGTATTTTCCTGAATAAATTTTATGTAACGTTCCACATTATTTTGATAGCATATTCTTTGTACTGGTTGAACCCAGGGTTTAGGGTGGCACGGTTCATTTGGTTCCTTTTGTGAATCACTTACTCTCGTGAATCGCCCGCCACGGTTCACTTACGGTTCACGTCAGAGGTGGCGATAAATAATAAGTGACTTATCTTCGGGTTGATTAGCTTTGATGGGTCAAAGCATAAAATATACAAGAAAATGACCAATTTCATATGTTTAACGAAAAATTTCTTCTTCATCACGACACTTTTAAAATAACTTCACGTCACATTGAAAATTACACTTCACTACACTTTTTTTGTTGAATTAAACTTGTTTCTAAGCTGATTTCATTGCTGTTTGAACTCAATATTAGTAATAGAAATGTTTTTAGATTTTAAAAAGTCTCTCTCGTAATGTCACTTTCAGTGTTCCATAACAACAAACTTATTTACTGGCACTATTTAATGCGATTAGAAAGTGTTCGCACGAAAAGTTATTTTCTTAGTGGAATTGTGTGTTTTATAGCATTTCAAGACCTCTTTGAATAGATTTGTACGTCTACCGTGATGGAAGGAGTGAACGCAGGATTTTTTTATGAATTGCGCCGAGCGGGAAGTTTAAATGCTATTCAGTGGTGTCAGAAAGTGGATTGCTTGCGTCTCGACGTGTGTGTCACGTATGTACAGGAGAAAAGTGGTATTTCGTGTTTTTTCGTATTTCAAGACATATTTTAATAGATTTTGTGTGTCTACGTGAGGGAAGATGTAAATGCAGGATTTATTTATGATTAACATAATATGTAGTATTTGCTTTAAAAAGTAGACGAGTTTGTTTTTAGTATTAAAATGGAGGGATTTGAGAGGTGATAGTCTCCAATAATAAACGTGTAAGTAGTATATGTGTTGTGAAATATAATTGATTTTAAATATTTGTATTTATTTATTAGCTTAACAAGTTATTTTTTATTATTATTTTTTTAAGCTTCAGTTCATAAAAATAGGTATTTTTTTCCAGAAACAAGCTTGACGTTTTTTCGTGTTATGAGGATGTAATTCGTGCCGAGACACTACACTAATTTTCAGTATTACTATGGTAGTGGTAATACTATTAAAATTGTAAAATTTCAACGACTGTGTGGTGGATTTTTTTCTTTTAAAATTCCATTTTCTTTAACATATTAAGTAGAATTGGTTTAAAAAACAGACGAGTTGGTTTATTCGTATTAAAATGGGTTTTGGGGCGGTAGCCCCCAATAAAAAAGGTTAAAAGTAGCATGTGTTTATGAAATATAATTTATTTTAAATATTTCTATTTACGGTGCTTTTAGTGTTAAAATGAAGGGCGATAGCCCCCCAATAACAAAAGTTTAAGTAGTATGAGTTTTGTGAAATAGAATTTATTTTAAAAAATTTGCGAATTAATTTTTCAGCAATTATGATGTTTTCAACTTTTCAACTTCATTTTTCTGTTTACATTTTATGAGTTGCTGTTTATATTATTTTTTTTTCATCGTTCAATTGCATTCAAAAGTGAGTTATTAGTATTTACTTCCTATTGGTTTTTATACATTTAGTTTGTATTCTTTTTTAAAAGTATGTTTTTCTGTTATAGAAATTACGCTGTTTCAACAAATTTTTTCCTCGTTTTTGTTCGTTTTTCTTCAATTTCCTTCGTTATTTATCTTTCATTCTATTTAATAGTGAGTTATTAATTTATTTGATGTTGGTTTTATTTTATATTGTATTATTTTTAAAAATACTTTTTTTTGTTTCAGGTTCTTAAAATTCTACGTTTATATTATTATTATTATTATTATTATTATTATTGTTTTTTATTATTATTATTATTGTTGTTGTTTTTATATTTGTTTCATAACTTAAAATAAATGTATAAAAATTCCCACAAATACGTGAGTTATACTTTTCCCATTTATATTCTGTGGCTTATAGAGCAATGTAATAAGTAGCATTTGCTTAACTAAATAGACGAGTGGCATAAGTAACACAAAATGGTGGCTTAAGTAGTAAGAATGTTCAAGTAGCACGCGCTTCTTAAATAGAATGTGTTTTCAAAGACATTTATTACGTTACCATGTTCAACGCGAATAGTAAACAAGAATTCGGTTCACTGAGTCGATTCCTCCCTAGTGAACCGGATCAGTGAACCAAATGAACCTTGCCACCCTAAACCCTGGTTCAACTCTTTGTACTCTTCGCATCTAATCTTCATATATTAATTACCTAAAATATGTGTAAATTCCTCATTTGTAGTTTGTGCTGTCCATTTGTATTTTCGTTCTTCACAAAATTCTTGTAATTGCTTCCACACGCTTCTTTGTTCCTTTCGCTTATTTTCGGCACTGAATTTTTAATAATAAGATTATATTTCAGAGTTTTAAAACATAACCAAAACGACACATTTTTAAAATTATATTGATGCACACAAGCTATTTTGGAGGTGAAACAATTGCCTATCGTTATCTTAAAAAGATAAACAAGGTTTTTACAGCGATAATAAGGTAAACAACTGATGGCGATAAACATCTGGGATTGGTTTAATTTGAATATATAATTGCTTACCATTGGCTACTTACGAAGCGGACAGACATGAGTGAAATAGTCATGATAATAAATAATAAACCAATAAATAGAGCACAGGATGGAAAGGTATTCACATAGAAATTACCCTTGAAAGAAATGAGTTATGAAGAAGAGAACGCACAATTCATGTTGAAAGTTTTCTTCAGGAAAAAATATGTTATTCGAGAAACGTCACCACACACAAAGAGTGAGAAAGGATAATCAGTTGTATTCACATAAATATACCCAGGCAATAAAGACACTATCTAATAGAACCATGACGAAATCTTACGTTTTCTTGTATTGGAATTATAAAAGGTTTTCGAATTTGTGATAAACTTAGAAAAAAAACGTAGAATGAGAAACCTGATCAGAAGGATTGATTCCGAAACGACCGTTACGATTCAGTTTGAAGGAATTTGGAGATGACTTAATTCTGAAATCGACATTTTAGTTTTTTGCTACCCCTTACACAGTACAGAAAAAATTATGTAATGTTGCTCGAAAAAACCAGCAAATTTTTGGCAGAAAAACTTAATGCCGAGCCCTGATAAGGAAATGTGGAAATACAGTTTTTAAATTAAGAAAAAAATTCACTAAGACGTGGTGTAGCCAGAGTCCTAGATACCGAAAAGACAAAACCCGTCCGCCCGTTGTCTGTCCGTCCGTCCTTATGTTTAGTGTATGTGTACAACTCTAGTGCCTGAAATATGTATATGATGTTTCCTAAACTGAACCTGTCGCTTTTGCTCTGAGTCGAAGAGCTGTGGGATTATGAAAAATATACATTAATTTCGGGAGTACTTTATACGAAGCCCTTGAGAAATTTTTAAAAATTTCTGAAAAATCCAATTTTTTTTAATTTCTCACGAAACAGAATAAAATACATTTATAAAGATGGTCCAATTTTTACTGATAACACTGAATTTTCAAAAATTACAAAATTTGACTTTTTATCGGCGGCTTCCTACAACGACAAAATTGAAGAGAGAAATTTTTTCCTCAAATGAAATTGGTTGTTCACAATTAAATCGTTCATTAAGGTCCTGTATATTTTTTAAAAATGACATAAATTGAAAAAGTTCTATACGTACGTATAGTATAGGGAAAGTTATGAAATGCTGAGCGAAAAAACGGCGGATTTCCGTAGAAAAGCTCTTATTACATGGCCCTAGTAACGAAAAAAAGGATATATCCAGCTGCTAAATTAAAAGCAAAAAATCTCATAACACGTAGTGCAGTAGTACTGAAAAACTGATTGAAAGCAAAACGTCTGTCCGTCTGTCTTGTAGTCCGTCCGTCTATGAGCAACGCTAGCGACTAAACTGTTCAGCCGACTTTCTCCCAAATTGATATTCCCTGTCGATCTGACTAATCTCGTGGTCCCTTGAATTTGAAAGCGATGTTTTAATTATTGGGGTACTTTACATGAAGCCCCTGCGACATTTTCAAAATTTTTCAAAAAAAAAGAGCCAACAATTTTGACTAATTTTGTTGTTGGATTTTCTAAAGTTAAATTAAAAGAATGGCTTAGGTCTCATGTTGGTTGAAAACTCTTATTTTTTGAAAAGTAAAAAAATTCAAAATTTTTACGGCACCTTCGTACAACTACAATTATGAAGATACAATTTTTACTTTCTCGCTTTACGAATTCATCATAAGAAGAAAAAGTTATGTAATCGTGCGTGCGCCGGAAAACGGGAAAACTCTTATACCTGGGGTCAGGAATGAAAAAGTGGATAAAACCTGTTGCTTATTTAGAAAAAATCCTCTATCTCGTGGTGTAGTCAAAGTGCATGTTTTGTTGCTTCTTGATACTGCAAATTCGATTGACGGCAAAAACGTTTGTCTGTGGTCAACGCTTGCGCCTAAAACCGTTCGGCCTATTTTCTTCAAAATTGATATTCACCAATAGTTTTTACTGATGTCAAGGCTCTGGAATTTTAAAACGATATTTTGATTTTTGGGGGTACTTTACATGAAGCCCGTCGGAGACTTTCGAAGTTTAAAAGAAAATGGCTCCCAATTGTTTGATTAAATTTTGTTGTTGAGTGCGAAGGACGTTTAAGGAATGATTTTCGTTAATATCCCAAATTTTTCGAAAATTGCAAAAAACTATTTAAAACTGCAAAATTGAGATGAGATTTTGCCTCAGACAAAGTTGGTTGTACAAAATCAGCACTTTAAATAAGGTCATGTACCATTTTTTTTCTTCTGGGAAATACTTGGTTTTTTCAAAATTGCAAAACAATATCTTTAAAACTATAAAATTGTAGACAGCGATTTTTACCTCAGACAAAGTTTCTTGTACAAAATTAGCTCTTCAAAAAGGTCATGGAGAATTTCTGAAAAAAAAACGAGTGGTTTTTGCGTAATCTTCGCTTCAAATTTAAAAAATGTCTGAAAAATTGCTCCAAATTTTTTCTTTAAATTTTCTCCACGTGTGTAAGAAGACACGGCACGTAAATAAATAAATAAATAAACTAGTGGTGCTATAGAATGGCACAGACTTACACGCAGTAGTTAATTTTCTCATGTCGTTCGTCGGATATAGGATTTGGAGTAAGCCCTTCACCGCTGCCTTTGTCGCCCAAAAGACATGATTTTCGCATGTTGACAATTACCGGCTTCCAAATGATAGAGCTGATACAATTACGTTTGACTAATATACAAGTTACTCTGTTCGCATCTCACTCCAATAGCGAAGGTTTTGTTAAAGCGCGTTGGGCTAAGCGTTTCACTTCGGAAGATGCCCAGATAGGGATTTTTAATTTGACGAATGTGTTGTTGCAAAAAAAAACCATTGACGAATATAGAAACTTTATTGTAAATAATTTGAAGTACTTCTACTCAGGAATAGAATCAATGCAGATAAAAATACAGGACTTGTCTGTGTTTTCCCAAATTGCAACTTTTAACCTTTCGCCTGAATTTTTATTTCACGCAAAACTAAGAAAATGCATTGTTCAATTACACTTTTTGACTATAGAAACACAAATCAGAGCTCACATGTTGAAATTGTTTATAGAACAAAATTATTGGGTGTTACATATATGTATCGCTAGGCAGAAGAGGGGATAGGTTTAGGACGTTTTTTACCTTACCTACCAAATCCTGTTTCTTTATGTTTATACATCTGTACCTTCTGTATTGCACAAGAAGTGAATGTTTTACTTTCTGTGGAATATTACACAACAATGTACACACAATCCTATGTCACATTTTATACACAATGTCTTTGTTGAACTCTTGCAGTTTGTTGCTGCACATCGCATTCCTTTCATGTCTCGTATTTTTGCGACCAAATGGTTTCTTCCGTTATACCTACGGCCATACAATGCCCTTGCACATGCTAATGATTACTGACCTGTGGGGACCTTTTGGAAGTGATGCATTGTCGTGAAATAATATGTGGCTACATAACTCCGGATTTTGTGTAGAGTAGTGTGTGTCCTGGTGTAGAGTGTGAAGTGTTTTTCTGAGTTTATACTTCAGTGCTCTAAGTTTTCCACCATTTTATCGTATTTATCAACTTGTGTCATATGAATATATAAATATCATTATTACTTCAAATCTATCTCTTCTCATTGTGCTGCATACTATGAAATTCCTCATATCAAGTTCTGAAACCATCTAACACCTTCTTGGGAGTTGAGTGTACTCTGACAGAAAAAGAATTGCTACAACTCCTTTCGTGATAAGTAATTTTAGAATGTGTGCAGTTTTTGAAAAGTACATAATTCGTTTTTCTACAAAAAATAAAAAAGTCTTATTTTCATTCCAAACCAGTTCTACAAAGGTTTCTACGGGAGATAAATTGATTATCATTTGTAATTGTCTTCTGGAAAGGAAATTTTCCACTTATATGTCCTCTTTTTCCTAGTCATTATACCCCTACGGCACCTAAATCGTGCCTTCCTTCCAAAAGTTGTACGATAACATGATCAGAAACACTCTGAAAGGAAGTGGATAACAGAGATCTAATCTGCCTAGCGTTACATATATGTAACGTAAAATGTTAAGTTCGAAACTTTGAAGAATTTAACACATTCACTTCTTTAACAAAATTCATAGCATACTTAAATATGTTTTACTAACATAGGCAATGATATTCAGATTTTAATTTATTCAGGAACCTTTAAAAAATACTAACCTTTCTGAAGATTCCATAACACTACAATGGAAGCACAGATTCAATTCAATCAGCTTTAAAAAGAGAACGACATCTGAGAGTAAAAGATACTGCTGCCTAATCAACAATAGACTCAGCAAACTGCCAGGAGATAAAAATGAAGCTTTGAAAATCTTTGCAACGTAGCCACACGTTGCAAAAACTAACGTTACATATATGTAACGCTAGGCAGAATGGGTTACAAAAACAATTTTCAACTCTGTTATTGGATTTCTGAAACGTCTGTCATGTCAATCAATCGTTGTCTTGTGTATATCGTATGAACAAATTTAAGTAAAATTATGAGTAATTTCCAACGTTAAATTGAAATACATATACCAGAACACATGCGATGACCTTACATATCCCTAAACAGTTTCCAAAAATTCTTATTACTTTCTCGCCTTACGAATACTTCGTAAGAAGCAGAAAGTTATGTAATCGTCGCCGGAAAACGGGGAATTTTCGCCAGAAAAACTCTTCTAGCTGGGGTTCTGGTAACGAAAAAGTGGATAAAACCTGTTGCTAATTTAGAATTAAAAATCCTGTATTGCTAAATTTATAAACCTGTTGCAAAATCTAGAAAAAACAGGGGTGCTAATAGAATGGCACAGACTTTCTCGCAGAACTATTTTCTAATCTCTAAAATTAACTGGTTGTTTTCTGGTTATGAATAATGATCTTCCCAGATACATTCTTTGAGCATTCAAAGGACATTTTGTTTACATTCTCCGGATTTTTCGGCTTCCTAATGCGAGAAATGAAACATACACTTATTACGATTTTTAAGTGTAATGTCACGCATAGCCATTGTGGTCGCAGAAATCAACGAGCATTGGCACAGCTCTTCCGAGGGAAGCTTCACGGTTCGAGTCCTGGTCGGGGAGTATTATTTGTCAAAATTCTGTTGTCAAACGAAATAATTGAGATTCTAGAAACTTAATTGAAAACCATATGAAGCCATTTAAATCACAAATATTAATAATTATGATAAAGAAAAAAACTGGAAGTGTCTGTATATATTTTTTTCGAATTGTGTAACTTTTACAATTTTTCACGTCTCTTCTTGGATTTGTAAAGCGTATGTACCATCGTATCAATTGTTTCCTTATGATGCATTGACCATTTATAGCTCGGTTCGATTCTTATTATGGCTCTGTTCGACCCCTCCGGTGCTAGTGTGGCGTAGTGGTATAAGTTCCGGTTCGTTAAACTTTGAGGATCGATTTCGGTGTCGAACGGAAAAATTTTGCTGGTAGAAAAACACTTTTGCTGGTTTTGAAGTAGTGGAATAGCATTTAGAACCATATAGAAGCAGTGCGAGAAAGTATGTGCGCTGGAAGCACCACTAGTTTTCTTAATAAAATGTGTTCATAAAACCCGGTCTTCAAAATAAATCTTGTTCAATTTTTCAAAAACTAAGAATTTTTTTTGCGAAAATTTGTAATCAAACAATTTTTTATTTTATTTTTAACCATTTTTTTTTCTTAAAAACAGACGCACCAACTTTTTTGATGAATTGGGACCTGAGTTAGCATGAAAGAAGCTTAAGAGAATGGTGCAGGGTTTCATATTCGTTGAAATGCCTGATTATTCGAAAATTTTTAAAAAAATACAAAATTTCGGGGTCTTTCTACAACTACAATTGTAAAGATACAATTGTTTTTCTAATGAAATACAATTATCAAAATAGATCTTCAAATAAGGTCATGTTGAATACTTGAAAATATTCTTTTAGTAGTTTTTTTTTTCTATCACTTTCCGACAAACATAATATTTTGATCGGAATCACTGCGGTTCGTTTTCAGCGTCTTCTCAGAAGTATAATTGTTAAAATACTTTTTTTTTCATTGAAATGTTATTTATCAAAATTTTCATCTTCAAAGGAGGTCACGCTCAATTTGATTTTTTTTGTAAATTTTTCTATAATTTCGTGACAACATAATAGTTCGCTGCACATTTACTCCGCTTCAGACAGCTGGCTGCGTCGTAAATTAGAATTTGCAATTTTGTATATTTTTTCTTAGTTCGTTTTTAACATCGACCATTTCTTATTACTTTACACATCATCTTTAAAGAAATTATTTATTCTCAATATTTGTAGTAATTGCCAGCTCATTGAGAGAGTATCAACAATGGCAGGGAACGCAACAATTGAATTCCATTCCGCTGTCGTTATTTTCTATGATTAACGCGTCATTGTTTGTGACTTGATATAGCTGTTAGTATCAGAACTTCTATTTCCAATACACGTTTACAAATCTTTTGTATTATATTTTTATGCAGTTGAGAATTCATATAGTTTGTGACAACACTGCGATGGAAACAGTGAGTTGTTTGCTTTTTGGTTGAATTGGCGTTTTCAAATAGTAGCTAAGATGTTGCGCCAATTTTCTCCAAAATTAATATTCTCTGGTCGATACGGCTGATGTAGAGGCCCTTAGAATTTTAAAACCGACATTTTAACTTTGAGGGGTATTTTTCATGAAATCCAAGTACATTTTCAAAATTTTCAAAAAAATGGCGCCAATCAATTTGATTAATTTTGTTGTTGGATAGTTTGAAGGAATGGCGCAGGTCTGTGTGTTGAAAAACGGAGTCAATATAGGCTTAATTTTTGGCTGTTTTTATCGATTCATAAGCGCTAACTGCGCACAATCCAGTCATCGAAATGTTTGAAAGACAAGGACACGCGTGCATCACTTTTGGACAAGTATTGCATTTGCATGAAGGTACCTAAATCCTCTAAAGTAGGCTTCACCTTTCAAACTCTTAGCATTTCGATAGATGAGCGACGGCATTAGCGTAATTTTTACAAAAATCTGATGTTTCTGTTGACATACCAATATTTGAATTAACTTCTTAATGAGAAATTCCTACTTCCGTTTTTGTCGAACACTTATTGATTTAAATGTTTAATTAATTAAATAATTAATATTAATTAAATTATTCATTCAGTTC
Source organism: Acheta domesticus (assembly GCA_031308135.1). NCBI lineage: Eukaryota > Metazoa > Arthropoda > Insecta > Orthoptera > Gryllidae > Acheta > Acheta domesticus. The sequence goes on from JAHLJT010000631.1 coordinate 227,560,666, forward strand.
CAACGCTTTAACTAAATAAGTTATTTGAATCTGAGATAATATCGTTGTTTTTTGCACCTGGCCCCACCAGCAAAAATTGTCGCGAGCTGCCACTGACGCTGAATACACTGAATTCAATAGCAGAAAGCTGTTTTTCTTTTAAGAATTTAACTTAACTATGGTGCACAGAATGGCACAGACTTTCCCGTATTAGTTTTCTATTTTCCTGGGTCTTCGCTAGCTATCGGAATTGCCACTACTCTTTCTTGCCAGCTACCATCTATCATCGCCAAAAGTACATTTTTTGTCATTTTCTTAATTTTCGGTTTCCTAATTGGTAGAACAGAAACATTAATTTTAGAATATTAAAGAACAAAAAACCTAGCCGTAAATGGCATTTTCTCTTTAAAAATTATGTGCCGTTTAAGAGAAAATGGCGTTTTTTTAGCACTACTAAAAATGCGAAATTTGAAGCTCATTTTCACAGAAAAGTTTTGAGTTTTCAAATACTTTATTTGAAGTTTATTTGAAGCTTACTACACTCACAATATAATCATCTTTACAAATTGCGGATAATGTGCTATTAAAGATGTGAGAGATCTTTCAAAAATTTACATTTATATAATTTTAATAAAAAAACAAAAAAAACTCAAAATAAACTTCACGCTATACTAATGAGTGTAATTAGCACTATCCGTTACAAAAGTTTCAGAAAAAAGATGCAGCCATATACGAGAAAATGACGTTTGAGCCTTTCTGAAAATGCCGAAATTTGAGCTACTTTTCACAGAAAACGGTAGTGTTTTCCAGAAACTTAACTTGACATTATTTAAAGCATATATACTCGTAAATATAATAATGTAAAAAAATCGCCGATAATGTAATATTAACGACTGTGAGAGACAAGTAAAAAAATTTACATTGTTGTAATTTTTGAAAAACCAACTGATAGACTAAATGGCTTTTATATCATTGATAGAGTACACTTACCACTATCCCTACCAAAAGTTTAAAGAAAAATTTGGAGCCGTTTTTGATAAATTTTGTTTTGGTAATTTTTTAAAATTGCACATATTGCACGCAATATTGCACGAAAACTACCAAAATTGTGAAAAAATTTACATGACCTTTATTAAAAGAACTCATATACCGAACAATTTTATTTGAAGGAAAAATCTCTATCTTCATTTTGTAGTTGGAGAAAGACGCCGAAAAAATTCACTTTCACAATTTTCGAAAATTCAGAGCTGTACGTGAAAATCGGACCTATGCCATGTTAAAAAGTGTATTTTTTCCTCTATTCATACAAGACATTTAAGAAACAATTTGGCGGCCGTTTTTTTGAAGAAATGTTTGAAAATCCACCGGGGGACTTCAATATGACAAGTACCCCCCAAATTTAAAGAATCTTTTTCAAATCACAAAGCTGTCGACTAGGAATCAGATCGACTGGGAAATTCCATTTTTTGAAGAAATCGACCGAACATTTTTAGGCACCTAGCGTTGACCCACAACGGACAGCACGGACGGAATGCCGTCAATCGATTTTTAAGTGTAAAGAAGCAACAAATCAATGGATTTGACCACACCACGAGATAGAGTTTTTTTTTCTTAATTTAGCAACTGTTTTTATCCACTATTCGTTTTCACGGC
>JAHLJT010000631.1:227563297-227581806 GCA_031308135.1 Acheta domesticus
GATGGTAAGAATAAAAATTCAATAGTATCCCAAGCAAAGGACGGTTTTGTGTACCAATTTGTGATACAAAAAATACGGATATCTATAAATTGTAAAATCAAGAAAATTCATTGTATAATCTTGTTCAGTCTCCATTGTAAAATTCAAACTGGGATGGTATGAATTAAACGCATTTAAAGCAATCATGGATCTTATCTGATGAAGGACAATAAGTGTGTCATCTACGTAACGAGTGTAGAACTTTACATCCAACTTAGAAAGGATTGTTTGTTTCTATTTTCCTCATTGAAATCTCACACAAGATAGAACTTAGTACACCACCAATAGGGCAACCTCTTAATTGATGATAAAACCTCCCATTAAACTTGAAGTAATTTTGGATCTTCTTGAACTTTTAAATAATTCTAAGTGACAGCCTTACAAAAGAATTTCACTATAACAGTAAAATTTATTTCTCTTTGTTCTTTGTAATGTACGAAATTATTGTGCTGCTCCTGGCTATCGAAATGAATGCAAATATACATCATAAACATTGTGTTTGAATTGGATGTTTTCAAGTAATAGCTGAGGTGTTAGAACCGGAGAAATTGCAATATTTCAATAATACGTAGCTGTTTCCAATAATGTTAGAAAATAAATGCTGTTGTAGCACCACTATATAGCGATTTATAAACTTTGCCCTCAAGGACAGTCTTCACGATGGCACGGTTTTTCGCGTCTTTCTCAGTCATGCCGCTAGATATCTCATGACCGCGACCCTATCAAGCAATCTTTGCGATCACGCGACATCTAGCTGCAAGAGCGAGAAAGTCGCGAAATGCAGTGTGATATTCTATCGTGGCCATATGGACTTGAGGGGGCAGAATTATAAAAATCGCACTATAAACTTCGGTTTTTCTTTCTTGGCGCGTGGGGGTGCGTCATCAAAATGGATATCTCAAGTTATTTCGCGTCGTTCTCGGTTGTGCCGCTAGGAGTCGCATGATCGCCAGCACTGCTCGATAGTCGCAATCATGCAACTCTTAGCGGCACAACCGAGAACGACGCGAAATGTCTTGAGATATTCCATTTTGATGACACACCCCCACGCGCCAAGAAAGAAAAACTGAAGTATAGTTTTTACATTTTTTAATTAACTTGATTCACTTACAGACGTTCTCCATCTGAATTCTAAAAGCACTGACTCAACTTTCCGCTTGGCAATTACATTACTATATTCATCTTTTCCTCATTCAATTGAAACATTAAATGCAAATCGTATTGCGCTCTGCACAAAATAACTAAGTTTGAATGTTCTTCTTTGCATAAAGAAGAGGAATTAATATGTAATTTATTCTGAGAAGTGTAATAAAACACCCCAGCCTAGTGATTACATTCCAAGTCAAAAAATTAATAATGTCTTAGTCGTTCAGTTGAAAAAAATTAAAAGTTTTTATTCGCGTAATTGCACGAAGCCTGGTACATGTTATATAAATGCACTTCTTTAAATGGAAAGAATCTCCTCTTGTGGCTTAGTATACGTGTTAGTGGAAGAATATATTTTCAGTGAATTATTAAATATCCATAACCGTTTTGATTTTCATGATTCACAATGACCTTCTTAAGACTCGCAAACTTTTCACGGCACGACAAAACTTATTGTAACCATAAAGCGTTTTCTGGCGTATGGAATTTTGTGAATGACAACATATTCTCTTTCTCTTCTTTCTTTTATAACCTGCCAGCAAATGTAGCTCAGGTCATCATCTGATATCATTGCAGTGCCTCAGACCGGGAGGTCCTATGGTGTGAGTCCCGACGACGACAGGATTTTTCGACTCTAGCTAGACATCTATACTGACGATTTTTATAACTTGTCCCCTCAAGGCCGTAATCACGAGGAATGGTCACAATATTTCGGGTCTTTCTCAGTCGTCCGCTATATATCGCATGATACTGACCGTATCAAACGGCATTGCGATCATGTGACATCTGGCGGCACGAGCGAGAAGACGCGAAATGCTGTGTGATATTCCATTGTGGCCGTACGGACTTGAGGGCAATCTTATAAAAATCCCACTTTAGGCCAATTCAGCCACTGTCTGGAGGGGACTTCTCGGGGCCGGTTTTACTAATCGATAGTTTTCCGCGGTTTCGCTGTATTCTTTTGTTTTGTCTAAACTTAGACATGTGGAATTGTTTAAATTTCTCTCTCACTTCTTTAGTATGAACATTTACAGCGATTTGAACATTTTTGCATTTGTGAGTTGAAGTATTTCAAATGATTTCCAATAAAGGTTTTTGAAAACTCAAAAGTTTTCTGTGAAATGAAACTTCAAATTTCGCATTTACAGGAAAACGTAAAGGCCATTTTCTTAAAAACGGCTCTAGATTATTCCACGAAAATTTCCTTATAGGTCAAGGTTTTAGTATTCTTTAATATGTTTAAAGGAATACTTCGGTTCTACTCTTACGAAACCGAAAAAATTGAGAAAATGCCTCAAAAAATATACTTGGGTGGCAATATATGGCAGCTGGCAAGACTATGTGGCAACTTTGAAAAACATAGTCCAGACCAAAGAAATTAGAAAACTAACGTGTATCTGAAAGTCTGTGCCATTCTATGCACCGCTACTTATTTTTGTAGGTGGGGCGGGACGGGTCCGCACGAGTTTCGTATAATGATTAATAATTTCGAAGCTAAAGTATGAACATGAACAAAAAAGCGAAGTTCAAGATGCGGTTACAGGTGCGTGAGAGGGAGGATAGGGGGCATTCATTATGTTCCAAAATTGGTTTACGTAATTCACGGACGGTTCCTCACCAAAATACTACAATGGAACCACCTACGGGTATATTCATGTTTAAGGATTATTTATGTTTGTCAAGTCCAAAATAATAATAAATTTTTAAAGTTATTACTGTTGCCCTAATTGTCCATTTCCGAGCACAGAAATCTATACGTGAAAGTAACCACTAAATATTTCTTTACATTTTTGGAACTTATTGACAACCAAGTGGTTATATTTACGTGCATACCGCAAACGGAATATACTACACAAACTGAATTTACAGCATGTTAACAATGTAGACGCGAACTATAAAAAAACTTGTATTTTTATAGAATTCTTCCTGAAATATCCAAAGGAAGCCAATTAAGAACTCTGCCAAACGATTAGTCTTTAAAAGTGGAATCGAATGATCGGTTCTATAAGTGCCGTCATACGTCACCAAAACGCGTCTTCCGCGTAGGTGGTTAAAAATCGTGAAACTCTTTTTTTACAGAAATAATTTTATAGAATATTGTGATTAATCCACAAAAAGTTATCAGTCTCCGCAGGAGTCCGAGTTGCATACAATGTCATCTTTTTATTTTCCCATATACTATACGTACGTATAATATTGGGAAAATTATGTAATGCTGAGCGAGGATTAAAGAAAACGGAGGATTTTTCGGCAGAAAAACTTTTAATACAGGTCCCTGGTAATGAAAAAGTGGATAAATCCAGTAGCTAAATTAAGAAAAAATAAACTCCTCACACGCGGTGCAGCCAGAACCCCTGTTTTATGGGTGATACCGAAATACCAATTAAAAGCAAAACTTTGTCCGTCAGTCTCTATGACCACCGCTAGCGATTATAAACCGCCCAACCGATTTTCTCCAAAATTGATACTGCCCGGTCGATCTGGCTGATCTCGGGGCCCCTTGAATTTGAAACCATATTTCAATTTTGGGAGGTACTTTACACGAAAGCCGCCGGACATTTTCAAAATTTTCTCAAAACGGCTTCAATTTTTTACTTTAAACTTCTTGTAAGAATAGCGTAAAATACATTTATTAAGGTGGCATAGGTCCGATTTTCACAGATAATTCTGAATTTTCGAAAATTGCGAAGTTTGAATTTTTTTCTGCGTCCTTCCTCCAAATACAAAATTGAAGATCGAGATTTTTCCTTCAAATAAAATTTGTTCTTCATAGTAAGTTCTTTCTTTAAGCCCATGCACATTTGTTTTAAAAATGTTTGTAGTTTTCGCGCAATATTGCGTGCAAAATGTGCAATTAAAAAATAATTTCTCAAAACGGCTCCGATTTTTTCTTTAAACGTTTGGTATGGATACTGATCAATGTACTCTGTTAGATGACATAAACGTGATATTGCTCTATCATTTTTGTTTTTTCAAAAATTGCAAAAATGTCATTTTGTGGACTTACCTCTCACGTGGTTAATATTGTATTAACGGCGATCTGTTGACATTATATTAATGAGTACATGTGCTTTACATTATGTCAAGTAAAGTTTCTGAAACACTTGACCGTTTTCTGCGAAAACTAGCTCAAAATTCCGCATTTTCAGAAACGCTTAAACGCCATTTTCTCATAAAATGCTCCAAATTTTTTATTCAAATTTCTGAAACGGATAGTGCTAATTGCCCTCTTTCATGTGACGTTAAGTTCATTTTGGGGTATTTTTTCTGTTTTTTTAAAAACTACACAAATGTAACTTTTTGAAAGGTTTTCTTAAATCTGTAATATGCACATTACCAGGAATTTGTAAACATTTATATATTTGTGAATGTAAGTGCTTCAAATGAAGTTTTTTGAAAACTCAAAAATTTTCTGTGAAAAAGAGTTTTAAATGTCGATCTTTTAGTAGTGCCTAAACGCCATTTTCTTAAAAACGGCTGCAAATATTTCAAAGAAAATTGCCATTTAGGTCGAGGATTTGAATTCTTTACTGTTCTAAAATTAATATTTCCGTGCTAGCATTAGGAAACCGAAAAAAGAAGCAAATGCCAAAAATGTACTTGAGGCGACGATAGATAACACCCGGTTTCCTCCATGAAATGTATTTATCAAAATACATCTTAAAATATGGTCATGCTTAATTTTTTGAAAATACGAGTATTTGTTCTATAATTTCGAGACAAACAAAATGAGTCGTAAATTAGAATTTGCAATTTTGGATATTATTTCTTTGTTCGTTTTTAAATTCGACCTTTTGTTTACAATTACACATTAATCTTTAAATAAATTATTTGTTATCAAATATTGGAATAAAAATTGCTAGCTCTTTAAGAGAGTATCGACAATGCAGGAATGCAACAATTGAATTCCGTTCCGCGGTCGCGAATTTCTGAGAATTATGTCTTTGTTGTGACTTGATATAGCTGTATGGTATCAGGCTCTTTTTCCAATACGAGTTTACAAACTTCTGTATTTTATTTTTATGCAGTTGTAGAATTCACAACAATTTATGCAGTTGTAGTTTGACAACACTGCAATGGAAACTGAGTTGTTGGCTTCTTGTTTGAATAGGATGTTTTAAAATAAGAGCTAAGATGTTAGTAGGGCAGAAAGTGCAATATTTCAATACTACGTAGCTGTTTCCAATAATATGGGAAAGTATTTACTGTTGTAGCGCCACTAATTTTCTATATGGATGAACTTGAGAGTATAACGGTGAGTGAAAGACGGTCAGATGCAAGTTACTCGATTACTAAATGAATCCATTTTTACATTCTCGCTACCACTGTCGGTAAAAGTTATGTAATGCTGCGCGGAAAAGGCGAATTTTTCGCAGAAAAACTTTTATTGCAAGGTCCTGGGAAGGAACATCCAAAACAAAAATTCAACGTCCAAAATGTTTATTTAATAGATATTTTGAGTGAGAAATGTCATAGCAGTCTCGCTCCATGTTTCAACAGTAGTCTACCATAGTATCGATGTCTCATTTTCATTGGTGTCTTTCTTCCACTGGTAAATATCTTGGTGAAATCTTCCACCTCACTTTTCACTTAGAACATCAAGCGAAGGAAAGCAATCCAAATGGCTATGTAGGTAATGGATTTAATTCTCATTGCAGCCAAAAACATGGAAACTCGAAAGCATTGTTTCTAGTAATTGTGAAAAGTTTTTTTTTGTTTTATGCCTTCCTTGAAAGGTTTTTCACAACTAGAATAAAGAAGACCAGGGATTCATTTTCTCTCATGGATTTCAATAAATTTAAATTAATTTACGAGCTTTCTTATTTCTGAACCACCTAAACTTCCTCCTACCAGTTTCTCGTTAGTGAGCTCCCAAAAATATACGAAATACAGATTGGAAACACATCTCATCGCCAATGACTGTACAAATTGCTTCATCAAACCTAGTTCGATATGCAAAGGAGAGAGACTAATTTTCTCTCGAGCAACTGAAGGTAAATAGATTACATTGTTTTCCCTCAACTATCTCTTTCCTCAGAGGCCAAGTTTTTCTCAACCAATGCACACTTTTTGCTCTGCTCTCTCCACAGAAATATAAAGCAGAGATAGTTTGTGTAGCCACTTTGTTGACCGAGAAGAAAATCACTATTTTCAGATCAACACAAATTACTCACTGATGTTCATAATTCTTAATATTTTAAACAAAAAAATAGATACGTCATCTGAGTGTGAAACCAGTCTCCTAGCTGAGTCTAGGTCAGAATACGTCCAGTTCCTGATTATTTCAATTAATACCACTGATGTTGGCATGACAAAATAACAATCATTAATATGTTTTTATGCTCTCTGCAAACCATGGATCCGCAGAATTTTAGATTTGTTGTGTCATTTTTCCACTGTCGCAAATGTTCCGTACTATCTTGCATATAATATGAGGAACCCACATATTTATCTCCGAGCTTGACACCAAAATAACTACTATGCCTTGTTTATGACTCAGAAATAAGTTTCATGTTTTCCTTGGCAGAGTACTCACCACATGTAGCAAAGATATCTGAACTATTCAAAGACTACTTTCTTGAGACAGCTATACGAATTTAGAACTTATAAATAAGCAAATTGTAGGTTACCACGTACGAATCTGTGAGAACACTTGAGATGGAAATTGGCATGAATTAGATGTAACCGCATCTCTTCAGATGTTATAAATTAACTCGAGAACAAAAGGCTGTTTATTCTAGCTCGTTTCCTTTTTTTTGAAAGGAAGTCAGTCTGGAAAGCCTTTGCAAAATGACAAAATTTACGGTAGGCGTGGAGATATTGGATAAAATATTGCGATTAAGAAACGCGAAGGTTTATTGCTAAATACATGACTTAAGCACTAACAAATATGCGAAAGAAACAGTGCACATTATTAAAAGGCGCGAGGAATTCAAATTTGTCAGTTTATAATTTAATAATAATGAAATAGACTATACATAATAATTCAAAATTAACTGTGATTCCAAAAATGACAAATATCGTTATTTTCACTGTATCTTCAAAACCAGCGCTGATACAGCCAAGCAATTAGCATTTTTGGAATAAGGGTCCTGACATACCTATAATTAGCTCCAAAATTTCAAGCACCAAAAAAGGTTTTTTGTTGCCTTGTGTAATTTTCATTTCTTCACTTTTTCTAGGAACTACAAACACAAAACAACTTTCAAGTCCTTGACAGAAGATTTGCTCGCAGAAGTACTATTATTTCATGTATTCACTAAGCATATTATTTCCTCTGTGCCAATGAAAGCCAAAAACAGTAAAGAAAAGAGACCAAAGCTGGCTGAAAATTCTTGAAATACAGATGCCGTGTTCTCTATACATGACAGCAACTCAGAATTCAAATTTCGATTCAGTGGAGGGGGAAAACGACGGCAAAGATGAGACAGACATTATAATGTTTATGGTTTTTGCCATTGCTGACAGAAAAACGTGTTATTTCAGGTTTTCCCTTAATACCTTCAACCACTTTAATCACTATGGGGGGAAAGTCCCGCAGTACGGGGAAATTTTTGGGGTCAAAACACCGCAAAAACATCTTCTTGAAAAACCAAAATTTATTATCAAAAACTAATCGAACACGAATGAGGTTGTTATGAGATATAAGCAAGATTCCATTCTAAAACATCAAGTTAAATTTGAAGAAAATGTACTCGTGATTTAAAAAATGAAAACCCTAAAATGCGGGGCTTTGCTTCCACCTACCCTATATTTCAGAAGTTCATTGTTGAACGGTAACAATATAAGATAATGAAATGTAAAAATTCTCTTGAGTTCTCTCGGTTGAAAATTAACAAGCAACCATTATGAAGCTTTGTTTTATTTATATTTTTATTTAATGTCGAAAACAGAAAAACTGAATGTGAACGTTTTCGTAAATTCCGATATACCAACCCTAACCCATTTACATGTTGAATTCTGAATGCAGATGGAAATGAAACGATTTTTCTTTGATTACTAAAGACAATTAGGGAAAATTTCTTAAATGTGAAAATAGAACATTTAGCATTACATGTTGAGACAAGGCGTAACGTAATTAATGTGAAAATGAGCATATTTGGAGAATATTACGATACTATAGTGCTTAATAATTAGTATTATATATTTCTCTATTAGCATTGTTTGCAGAAGCTATCAAAATCGTATTATTTACTAACTTGTAATTATCTTTGCTTTCTCACGTACTGCTTACGCAGAATAATGTAATGCTAAAAATCTCATCGGATATGTTCGTGAATTCACTGCATCCTCATACAACAAATTCAACGCCAGAAATATATTTCATATAAACATTGAATAAAAAATCTATTGCTTGAAACTGTTTAATTTTTGCACCAGATGTTCTACGATTTTAAATTATTTTTTTTTACCACAAAAAGTGACTGAGATGTGTTAATTTAGGGAGAAATTGTGGTATAAATAGTATTACGTACATAACCATTACTAAATACGGGAAATTACGTGCTGTTTTAGCACCACTAGTTCTTACTTGAAAAAGGAAACATGTGAAAACGAAACATGTCGCTGGCTGAGTTTTGCACCAGGTAGTAATAGATACCCGCTTCTTGTGTACACGCTGTGTTTGAAATTGCCCCCTGCATGAGCATAAGGAAGCTAACAGAATGAGCTTGTGACTAGAAGGTGTCAAAGACCAGTGATAAGTGAATAAGCGTGCAGAAATTTTGCCAGGTGCATATATATGCGTGCAGAAAACCGAGAGTATAAACCGCATACAGAAGTATAGATATACAAACGCATGCTAATGTTCATTAGCCGAACCTTAAATACCTATATAAGTGATTGCATTTGCAATATGCACGTTTATACTTCCTGAAGCTTATTTACATTGCGATATTCATTTTATTCACATTAGAAATACCAAACATTTTTCCGCCCCTATTATCATGTTTAGGACAGAATATTTTTTTTCAAATTAATTATCGCTTCTTTCTAAAGCGAAGTGTTAACCTCCGGCAGTTGCATTGCTCTCAGAAAGTGTTCCTGACATCATGCAACACTCTTCTTTTCGGGTTCAGCGTCCAGAGTCGATAAGCATGGGTTCGGAATTCTTCCATAAGTCCAAAGTATTCCATTTGCATCTATTTGTGTGAATGAACCCTGGCTTTAAACGAGTCTACCGCAAGGTCTGAAATAATCGAGCTACGTACGTGTACGGGAAATAATAATATAGGACGAAAATTTCATTACCTTAAACATCGCTGCACCTAGTTTTGATAAACATAAATATTTCGTGTTGGAGTGTCAAATCACTGGAAGAATTGGAATGAAACAAAAGAAGCTATGGAGATGATTCTCTTCTAAAATATGGAATATTAAAATATTCCATAAAATATCACTACAGTTCGAAACCAGTTTTGGAATAAAACCGTTCACCAATCTTCGATTTCGATTGAAGCGTCGACCCAAATGCAAGAAGTGGGCTGCCTGAGGGAGCTTGCTGCTGTGATCCGTGTTCCTGTAGACTTTCACTACGTTGGAGTCGGTTGCGCCCGAGCGTCTCCCCCCCCCCGCGCCCTACAGTGGATTGACTCCGCAAGCACCGTTTACCTTTTCGGTTGACACATTCTTTCATCCGTTGAATCAGCTCATTCTAAATTGATCATAATATTCTTGGATGTAGAAGAGACGTACTGGCTAACAAGAATGTTAAGAAAAAGAGTTTCGAAGGGAACAGAACATGAACCAGGAACTTCCATTGCAACCTTACATTTCGTTCAAGTGTGTCTATTTTTTATTTGCACCCTTGCCAACTCATTGCAGGGAGCGACACGCTGACTAGAAAATCAAATACACAAGAACTTTGAGTTGTCCGTGAAATCTAAACGAGCGAAAAGGTCACTTCTGGGTTCAGCTCAAATGATTTTTCTAAACGAAGTTCACACGAAGAAACAAATGCCTGTTGGTTTGAAGAGCAATAGAAGAAACAAAGAAATGAGACATAATATTTGCACTTTATCGTAAGTAATCACGAGAAGTGCTGTGCTGGCCGGTAAATTCACGACTCGCGTAGCGAGGAGTGAATTTACCGGCTAGCACAGCACTTCGAGTGATATTTAGTGTGACTATTTCACATTACATGATTTGAAAGGATAATTTAAATCACAGGAATTACGAAAAAGGGAAATATTACTCAAAATTACACCGAAAAATGAAAACCTTTCATTCAGTTCCGACTTATTACTGCCTCCTGGAATAACTTATAATCAAGTAACATTTGAATAACAGTTTAATGCAGAAAATGATTTCAAATATGTTTAAATTTTGTGGTAATAAAACTTTCGAAAAACAATAATAACAAGGCTACTTAAAAGAACATTTATTAAAAGCACAATCATTAAAGTTGTAGGAAGTTGTTTTCCAAGTCTTGCCCTTCCGTGGAAGTATTTGAAATGGAAGATGAACAAGATGAATTAGCAGCGGAATTCATAGATTTCGAATGGTTTGAACACACGTGTGCACTCATTAAAGTATTTTCCTGAATAAATTTTTATGCAACGTTCCACATTATTTTGATAGCATATTCTTTGTACTGGTTGAACCAGGGTTTAGGGTGGCACGGTTCATTTGGTTCCTTTTGTGAATCACTTACTCTCGTGAATCGCCCGCCACGGTTCACTTACGGTTCACTTCAGAGGTGGCGATAAATAATAAGTGACTTATCTTCGGGTTGATTGGCTTTGATGGGTCAAAGCATAAATATACAAGAAATGACCAATTTCATATTTTACGAAAAATTTCTTCTTCATCACGACACTTTTAAAACAACTTCACGTCACATTGAAAATTACACTTCACTACACTTTTTTTTGTTGAATTAAACATGTTTCTAAGCTGATTTCATTGCTGTTTGAACTCAAATATTAGTATAGAAATGTTTTTAGATTTAAAAGTCTTCTCGTAATGTCACTTTCAGTTGTTCCCATAACAACAAAATTATTTACTGGCACTATTTAATGCGATTAGAAAGTGTTCGCACGAAAAGTTATTTTCTTAGTGGAATTGTGTGTTTTATAGCATTTCAAGACCTCTTTGAATAGATTTGTACGTCTACCGTGATGGAAGGAGTGAACGCAGGATTTTTTTATGAATTGCGCCGAGCGGGAAGTTTAAATGCTATTCAGTGGTGTCAGAAAGTGGGATTGCTTGCGTCTCGACGTGTGTGTCACGTATGTACAGGAGAAAAGTGGTATTTCGTGTTTTTTCGTATTTCAAGACATATTTTAATAGATTTTGTGTGTCAACCGTGATGGAAGATGTAAATGCAGGATTTATTTATGATTAACATATTATGTAGTATTTGCTTTAAAAAGTAGACGAGTTGTTTTTAGTATTAAAATGGAGGATTTGAGAGGTGATAGTCTCCCAATAATAAACGTGTAAGTAGTATGTGTTTGTGAAATATAATTGATTTTAAATATTTGTATTTATTTTATTAGCTTAACAAGTTATTTTTTATTATTAATTTTTTAAGCTTCAGTTCGTAAAAAGTAGGTATTTTTTTCCAGAAACAAGCTTGACGTTTTTTTCTTGTTATGAGGATGTAATTCGTGCCGAGACACTACACTAATTTTCAGTATTACTATGGTAGTGGTAATACTATTAAAATTGTAAAATTTCAACGACTGTGTGGGTGGATTTTTTTCTTTTAAAATTCCATTTTCTTTAACATATTAAGTAGAATTGGTTTAAAAAACAGACGAGTTGGTTTATTCGTATTAAAATGGGGGGTTTGGGGGCGATAGCCCCCCAATAAAAAAGGTTAAAAGTAGCATGTGTTTATGAAATATAATTTACTTTAAATATTTCTATTTACGGTGCTTTTAGTGTTAAAATGAAGGGCGATAGCCCCCCAATAACAAAAGTTTAAGTAGTATGAGTTTGTGAAATAGAATTTATTTAAAAAAATTTGCGAATTAATTTTTCAGCAATTATGATGTTTTTCAACTTTTCAACTTTCATTTTTCTGTTTACATTTTATGAGTTGCTGTTTATATTATTTTTTTTCATCGTTCAATTGCATTCAAAAGTGAGTTATTAGTATTTACTTCCTATTGGTTTTTATAAATTTTAGTTTGTATTCTTTTTAAAAGTATGTTTTTCTGTTATAGAAATTACGCTGTTTCAACAAATTTTTCCTCGTTTTTGTTCGTTTTTCTTCAATTTCCTTCGTTATTTATCTTTCATTCTATTTAATAGTGAGTTATTAATATTATTTGATATTGGTTTTATTTTATATTGTATTATTTTTAAAAATACTTTTTTTTGTTTCAGGTTCTTAAAATTCTACGTTTATATTATTATTATTATTATTATTATTATTATTATTATTATTATTATTATTATTATTGTTGTTTTTTATATTTTTGTTTCATAACTTAAAATAAATGTATAAAAATTCCCACAAATACGTGAGTTATACTTTTCCCATTTATATTCTGTGGCTTATAGAGCAATGTAATAAGTAGCATTTGCTTAACTAAATAGACGAGTGGCATAAGTAACACAAAATGAGTGGCTTAAGTAGTAAAGAATGTTCAAGTAGCACGTGCTTCTTAAATAGAATGTGTTTTCAAAGACATTTATTACGTTACCATGTTCAACGCGAATAGTAAACAAGAATTCGGTTCACTGAGTCGATTCCTCCCTAGTGAACCGGATCAGTGAACCAAATGAACCTTGCCACCCTAAACCCTGGTTCAACTCTTTGTACTCTTCACTATCTAATCTTCATATATTAATTACCTAAAATATGTGTAAATTCCTCATTTGTAGTTTGTGCTGTCCATTTGTATTTTCGTTCTTCACAAAATTCTTGTAATTGCTTCCACACGCTTTCTTTGTTCCTTTCGCTTATTTTCGGCACTGAATTTTTAATAATATATTATATTTCAGAGTTTTAAACATAACCAAAACGACACATTTTAAAATTATATTGATGCACACAAGCTATTTTGGAGGTGAAGCAATTGCTATCGTTATCTTAAAAGATAAACAAGGTTTTTACAGCGATAATAAAAAGGTAAACAAACTGATGGCGATAAACATCTGGGATTGGTTTAATTTGAATATATAATTGCTTACCATTGGCTACTTACGAAGCGGACAGACACGAGTGAAATAGTCATGATAATAAATAATAAACCAATAAATATAGCACAGGATGGAAAGGTATTCACATAGAAATTACCCTTGAAAGAAATGAGTTATGAAGAAGGGAACGCACAATTCATGTTGAAAGTTTTCTTCAGGAAAAAATATGTTATTCGAGAAACGTCACCACACACAAAGAGTGAGAAAGGATAATCAGTTGTATTCACATAAATATACCCAGGCAATAAAGACACTATCTAATAGAACCATGACGAATCTTACGTTTTCTTGTATTGGAATTATAAAAGGTTTTAGAATTTGTGATAAACTTAGAAAAAAACGTAGAATGAGAAACCTGATCAGAAGGATTGATTCCGAAACGACCGTTACGATTCAGTTTGAAGGAATTTGGAGATGACTTAATTCTGAAATCGACATTTTTAGTTTTTTGCTACCCCTTACACAGTAGAGAGAAAATTATGTAATGTTGCTCGAAAAAACCAACAAATTTTTGGCAGAAAACTTAATGCCGAGCCCTGATAAGGAAAATGTGGATAAATACAGTTTTTAAATTAAGAAAAAATTCACTAAGACGTGGTGTAGCCAGAGTCCTAGATACCGAAAAGACAAAACGTCCGCCCATTGTCTGTCCGTCCGTCCTTATGTTTAGTGTATGTGTACAACTCTAGTGCCTGAAATATGTATATGATGTTTCCTAAACTGAACCTGTCGCTTTTGCTCTGAGTCGAAGAGCTGTGGGATTTTGAAAAATATACATTAATTTTCGGGAGTACTTTATACGAAGCCCTTGAGAAATTTTTAAAAAATTCTGAAAAAAACTCCAATTTTTTTAAATTTCTCACAAGAACAGAATAAAATACACTTATAAAGATGGTCCAATTTTTACTGATAACACTGAATTTTCAAAAATTACAAAATATTGACTTTTTATCGGCGGCTTCCTACAACGACAAAATTGAAGAGAGAAATTTTTCCTTCAAATGAAATTGGTTGTTCACAATTAAATCGTTCATTAAGGTCCTGTATATTTTTTAAAAAATTGACATAAATTGAAAAAAGTTCTATACGTACGTATAGTATAGGGAAAGTTATGTAATGCTGAGCGAAAAAACGGCGGATTTCCGGTAGAAAAGCTCTTATTACATGGCCCTAGTAACGAAAAAAAGGATATATCCAGCTGCTAAATTAAAAGCAAAAAATCTCATAACACGTAGTGCAGTAGTACTGAAAAACTGATTGAAAGCAAAACGTCTGTCCGTCTGTCTTGTAGTCCGTCCGTGTCTATGAGCAACGCTAGCGACTAAACTGTTCAGCCGACTTTCTCCCAAATTGATATTCCCCTGTCGATCTGATTAATCTCGTGGTCCCTTGAATTTGAAAGCGATGTTTTAATTATTGGGGTACTTTACATGAAGCCCCTGCGACATTTTCAAAATTTTCAAAAAAAGAGCCAACAATTTTGACTAAATTTTGTTGTTGGTTTTTCTAAAGTTAAATTAAGAGAATGGCTTAGGTCTCATGTTGGTTGAAAACTCTTATTTTTTGAAAAGTAAAAAATTCAAAATTTTTACGGCACTTTCGTACAACTACAATTATGAAGATACAATTTTTACTTTCTCGCTTTACGAATTCATCATAAGAAGAAAACGTTATGTAATCGTGCGCCGGAAAACGGGAAAAACTCTTATACCTGGGGTCAGGAAATGAAAAAGTGGATAAAACCTGTTGCTTAATTTAGAAAAAATCCTCTATCTCGTGGTGTAGTCAAAGTGCATGTTTTGTTGCTTCTTGATACTGCAAATTCGATTGACGGCAAAACGTTTGTCTGTGGTCAACGCTTGCGCCTAAACCGTTCGGCCTATTTTCTTCAAAATTGATATTCCCCAATAGTTTTTACTGATGTCAAGGCTCCTGGAATTTTATAACGATATTTTGATTTTTGGGGGTACTTTACATGAAGCCCGTCGGAGACTTTCGAAGTTAAAAGAAAATGGCTCCCAATTGTTTGATTAAATTTTGTTGTTGAGTGCGAAGGACGTTTAAGGGAATGATTTTCGTTAATATCCCCAATTTTTCGAAAATTG
Source organism: Acheta domesticus (assembly GCA_031308135.1). Lineage (NCBI taxonomy): Eukaryota > Metazoa > Arthropoda > Insecta > Orthoptera > Gryllidae > Acheta > Acheta domesticus. The sequence goes on from JAHLJT010000631.1 coordinate 227,578,741, forward strand.
CAAAAAACTATTTAAAACTGCAAAATTGAAGATGAGATTTTGCCTCAGACAAAGTTGGTTGTACAAAATCAGCACTTTAAATAAGGTCATGTACCATTTTTTTTCTTCTGGGAAATACTTGGTTTTTTCAAAATTGCAAAAACAATATCTTTAAAACTATAAAATTGTAGACAGCGATTTTTACCTCAGACAAAGTTTCTTGTACAAAATTAGCTCTTCAAAAAGGTCATGGAGAATTTTCTGAAAAAAAACGAGTGGTTTTTGCGTAATCTTCGCTTCAAATTTAAAAAATGTCTGAAAAATTGTTCCAAATTTTTTCTTTAAATTTTCTCCACGTGTGTAAGAAGACACGGCACATAAATAAATAAATAAATAAATAAACTAGTGGTGCTATAGAATGGCACAGACTTTCACGCAGTAGTTAATTTTCTCATGTCGTTCGTCGGATATAGGATTTGGAGTAAGCCCTTCACCGCTGCCTTTGTCGCCCAAAAGACATGATTTTCGCATGTTGACAATTACCGGCTTCCAAATGATAGAGATGATACAATTTACGGTTTGACTAATATACAAGTACTCTGTTCGCATCTCACTCCAATAGCGAAGGTTGTTAAAGCGCGTTGGGGCTAAGCGTTTCACTTCGGAAGATGCCCAGATAGGGATTTTAATTTGACGAATGTGTTATTGCAAAAAAAACCATTGACGAATATAGAAACTTTATTGTAAATCATTTGAAGTACTTCTACTCAGGAATAGAATCAATGCAGATAAAAATACAGGACTTGTCTGTGTTTTCCCAAATTGCAACTTTTAAACAATTTTTCAACTCTGTTATTGGATTTCTGAAACGTCTGTCATGTCAAATCAATCGTTGTCTTGTGTATATCTGTATAAACAAATTTAAGTAAAATTATGAGTATTTCAACGTTAAATTGAAATACAATATAACCAGAACACATGCGATGACCTTACATATCCCTAACGGTTCCAAAAATTCTTATTACTTTCTCGCCTTACGAATACTTCGTAAGAAGAGAAAGTTATGTAATCGTGCGCCGGAAAACGGGGAATTTTCGCCAGAAAAACTCTTCTAGCTGGGGTCTGGTAACGAAAAAGTGGATAAAATCTGTTGCTAAATTTAGAATTAAAAATCCTGTATTGCTAAATTTAGAAAAAACAGGGGTGCTATAGAATGGCACAGACATTCTCGCAGAACTTAGTTTTCTAATCTCTAAATGAACTGATTGTTTTCTGTTATGAATAATGATCTTCCCAGATACATTCTTTGAGCATTCAAAGGACATTTTGTTTACATTCTCCGGATTTTTTCGGCTTCCTAATGCGAGAAATGAAGCCATACACTTATTACTATTATATAAGTGTAAATGTCACGCATAGCCATTGTGGTCGCAGAAATCGACGAGCATTGGCACAGCTCTTCCGAGGGAAGCTTCACCTGTTCGAGTCCTGGTCGGGGAATATTATTTGTCAAAATTCTGTTGTCAAAGGAAATAATTGGAATTCTAGAAACTTAATTGAAAACCATATGAAGCCATTTAAATCACAAATATTAATAATTATGATAAATGAACTGGAAGTGTCTGTATATATTTTTTCGAATTTTTAACTTTTAACAATTTTTCACGTCTCTTCTTGGATTTGTAAAGCGTATGTACCATCGTATCAATTGTTTCCTTATGATGCATTGACCATTTATAGCTCGGTTCGATTCTTATTATGGCTCTGTTCGACCCCTCCGGTGCTAGTGTGGCGTAGTGGTATAAGTTCCGGTTCGTTAACTTTGAGGATCGGATTTCGGGTGTCGGAACGGAAAAATTTTGCTGGTAGAAAACACTTTTGCTGGTTTTTGAAGTAGTGGAATAGCATTTAGAACTATATAGAAGCAGTGCGAGAAAGTATGTGCGCTGGAAGCACCACTAGTTTTCTTAATAAAATGTGTTCATAAAAACCCGGTCTTCAAATAAAGTCTTGTTCAATTTTTCAAAAACATAAGAATTTTTTGCGAAAATTTGTATCAAACAATTTTTTATTTTATTTTTAACCATTTTTTCTTAAAACACGCACAACTTTTTTGATGAAATTGGGACCTGAGTAAGCATGAAAGAAGCTTAAGAGAATGGTGCAGGTTTCATATTCGTTGAAATGCCTGATTATTCGAAAATTTTTAAAAGAATTCAAAATTTCGGGGTCTTTCTACAACTACAATTGTAAAGATACAATTGTTTTTCTTAATGAATACAATTATCAAAAATAGATCTTCAAATAAGGTCATGTTGAATACTTGAAAATATTCTTTATAGTAGTTTTCTCTATCACTTTCTGACAAACATAATATTTTGATCGGAATTCACTGCGGTTCGTTTTCAGCGTCTTCTCAGAAGTATAATTGTGAAAATACTTTTTTTTTTCATTGAAATGTATTTATCAAAACTTCATCTTTAAAGGAGGTCACGCTCAATTTGATTTTTTTGTATTTTTTCTATAATTTCGTGATAAACATAATAGTTCGCTGCACATTTACTCCGCTTCAGACAGCTGGATGCGTCCGTAAATTAGAATTTGCAATTTGTATATTTTTTTCTTAGTTCGTTTTTACATTCGACCATTTCTATACATTACACATTCATCTTTAAGAAATTATTTATTCTCAAATATTTGTAGTAATTGCCAGCTCATTGAGAGAGTATCAACAATGCAGGGAACGCAACAATTGAATTCCATTCCGCTGTCGTTATTTTCTATGATTAACGCGTCATTGTTGTGACTTGATATAGCTGTATAGTATCAGACTTCTATTTCCAATACACGTTTACAAATCTTTTGTATTATATTTTTATGCAGTTGTGGAATTTACATAGTTTGTGACAACACTGCGATGGAACAGTGAGTTGTTGCTTTTGGTTGAATTGGACGTTTCAAATAGTAGCTAAGATGTTCCGCGATTTCTCCAAAATTAATATTTCCCCGATCGATACGGCTGATGTAGAGGCCCTTAGAATTTTAAACCGACATTTAACTTTGAGGAGTATCTTTCATGAAATCCCA